>JAVJGG010000037.1:8537620-8553483 GCA_035590195.1 Aviceda cuculoides | reverse complement strand
CCTCCTTGGTGTCTATGTACTTCTAGCACATCCTGACCACTGAATTGAGACACAAAAGAAGAGGACAAAATGAATTATGAAAAAAAATGAAAGAAGATAGCAAAAATAAAATAAAAGTTTCTTCATTTTGCCTGAAGGACTATATTCTCTGTGCCAGTAAGAGCACTTAGGGGGTCATAGACTATAAATCTTTTTACTTCAGGGAAAGAACCATCTTGAAGCTAACAAGCTCTCTCTATTTTAGAAAGACCTTTGCAAATAGATTCTTCTTGTTCAGTGCTGCAGGGAAGAGAGCGTGTTTGTTAGCTATAAAGTCCTCAGGGCTGGGACAGTATTTGTCTTGTGTTTGTATAATGCCTAACACTATGGTATTCTGGTGCTTGATGGCAGTTTACATTTTCTACTGTAACTACTAGTTACTGACTCTGCTTTAGCTTCAACGAGACTGGAAATAAAGAGCTTCTCACTCAGAATGGGATATTTGAGTAACATTCTCTAAGCAATAGACTGCCTGGATGCTGTTACTGTCCTACACGCTTTTGTCAGGCATTGAAAGTTTGATGGAGACGTTCCTTAATATCAGTGTGAGTTGTGACATAGACACACTGACCAGGCATTTGCATAGCAAAGGTAAGACAAGCAGATGGATGCAGTGATGGACAATGCAAAGAAACAGTGAGTCCTTGTTAGTCAGCAGTGTAGGCAATGGAATCTATCACTGAATCTTAACCACTCGCAAGTTTGTGTATTGCTTACTATTGCTCAAATGACACCAATATAAGCAGGTGTAATACTGAAAAAATTAATCGGTTATACTATGAAAAAATCACCCACATACACTTATCAAATAGATTTTAACACTTCCCCCATGCTGTGCTTTCTGTTAAAAAGAATAATTAGATACATCTTAAATTGTACATTCTGTAGGGTTTATATTTGCATATTTATAGTATATATTTATACATTATTGTTGACATATTAATATAAATAAACTTATAAAGTCTGTATAAACATTATTACAATTATCCTGAGCATTATCCAGAAGGAAAACTTAATCTTCTACAGTCATTATTTAAATCCTTTAAACATTATTAAATGTTGCTTAATGGTAAATCTGAAGATTACTAGTTGTATTTAATGGTATCTTTGAAAGTAATTTTGCTCAATTGGCGAGATAGTGTTAAACTCCTGTTGAGGAGCTGGATCTTTGATCAGGAATTGACGGATGTTGCACTTTCTCAAAGATATTGAACTTATTTCTATTCCACCCTCATATAAAATAGAGATATTTATTGTTATAACCTTCACAAAATGTAGCATTAAGAAAGTGATACATATTTCAGCCTACTGCATCTGCACTTCAAAATGCTGGTGTTTTGAATAGCATAAGAACCAGGACCAGGACATGTGAATTTGTGTTTGCAAAACCACATTACCTTGGTTTGCTTGTATCTATCTAAGGTGGGCTTACGGTGTACAAAGTATTTTAATAAAGAGAGCTGAGCTTTTCTAAATAGACACTTGTTTACTCATGGAAGTGTACTGCAGATAAAGCATAACTTAAAAAAAATTGCCTCTACTACAATCACACTTGGGATGTTTATCTCTTACCCACCAATATATCTGGTACAATACAAAGACCAGCTTCCTTCAAATGTATTCTGGTCATGCAACACTTGTTTTCAGACCTTCATGCTGCTGCAGAACAAATACTTGTGTACACAAGACACAGAATACACTGATTGAAGCTATGAATTTATAGATAGGTTTTTCAAATTGTTACATAAGTTGATAGTAAATGTGTAGACAAATCCCCTTTACATGAAATAAATGCTGTAAAAAGCATCTATTAATAATTCAATTTTTAAATGGATTTCTTTGGTGATGTTTTCAGGTTTTGTTAGATGTACTTCTGTCTATCTTAAAGCATTTTTTTAAAAAATTATTTTGATATTTTGCTACAAGAAAGATCTGTTCCACACACAGAGACATTCGATTAATGATTATATGCAAGCTTTGCTTCATACTTTAAATCAAGCTAATTTTTTTTTTTAATCACTATACATTGGCTTTTTAAAATAAGCTTTGAGGCAGGATGGATACATTGTAAAAATTGCAAATGAGAAAACTTCACTTTATTCAAATGAAAGCACATATGTATAACCACTAGTTATTCATTAACAGTTGTAGAGGCTATTTGGCATTTTACTTCAAGACTAGATATGCAAAAACTTAGAATATATAAAAAATGAAATTTTATTAACCTTTTCAAAAAATATGTATTTCGCACCCCCAATTTCAAAATTCAAAATGAATTTGATATTGAGTGTCAGTCACATAATTAAACGCATGTTCCTCTCTGCTGGAAAACTAACAAAATAATCACTGATGAGAATTGCAGCAGAGATCTGTCACTAAAGCATCATGCTGCTGCTCACTCACTTCACCCCCACCCAGTGGGATGGGGGAGACAATCGGGAAAAAGAAAGTAAAACTCATAGGTTGAGATAAAGACAGTTTAAGAGGACAGGAAGGAAGAAAATAATAATGATAATGATAATGATAATAATTAATAATACAATTGGAATATACAAAACAAGTGATACAAATGCAATTGCTCGCCACTTGCCAACCGATGCCCAGTTAGTCCCCGAGCAGTGATTCCCCCAAGTCACTTGCCCCCAGTTTATATAGTGGGCATGACGTCACATGGTATGGAATACCCCGTTGACCAGTTTGGGTCAGCTGCCCTGGCCACGTTGCCTCCCAACTTCTTGTGCCCCTCCAGCCTTCTTGCTGGCTGGGCATGAGAAGCTGAAAAATCCTTGACTTAGTGTAAAGACTACTCAGGAACAATTGAAAACATCAGTGTGTTATAAACTTTATTCTCATACTGAATCCAAAACACAGCACTATACCAGCTACTAGAAAGAAAAATTAATTCTATCCCAGCCAAAACCAGGACGCTACATTACACTCGGAAAACTGAATTTCCATTTATTTTGAACTATTTCTTCATAGTACTTCCTTGGCTTATAGATACAAAAAAGTTCTTGAAAATCTCTCATGGGTGCTTCTAGATTTTTTTTTCCTTTCTCATGACCTCTGAAATTTTAAATAACAATAATAATAATAATTGCAAACTTTTATCTGAGTGTGGAAGATATCATTTGATAGCAACATTCAAAGACAACAGAAGTCTTACAATATAAAAGCAAATTTTCAGTGGGACATGGAATAACCCAGGTATGTAGCAAGACCTAGTAAGAATGAAAAAAATCTGCCAAAAACTCCAAAAGAAACCTTTCTGGTTACAAAGAAGGCAAACTGAAGAGCTGAACTGGGAGAAATACATTTACATTTAAATGAACTAATAAACACAGTCAAGCATCTGCATGTCAACACTTAACAGAATGGAGAGAGTAGAAAAAAAAATTAAAGGACTTAAAAACTTAAAAGGACTTAAGAGCTTAAGGGACTTAAAATGAAAGCCTAACTTCAGAATTTCATCTTGAATAGTGTTTTACTAATGAATTTATTTATTTGTATTCCCTCCCTCCCTTCCTTCTTTCCTTCCTTCCTTCCTTCCTCCCATCCTTCCTTTATTCTTTTCTTCTTTCCTTTGACATGGCAGTCACCTGGAAATAGCTACTCTTGGTTTAAGGTGTCTCTTCCCAACATTAGCTTGTGTCTGAATGAAATCAAACTGGGCAACATTATGGTCATTGTGGAGTCTAAGTAAATTCAGTGTAACCAAAGTGTCTACACATGTCAGCAAAGTGAATTTCCTAGAGGCATTGTAGCAAGGTAATTTTGTGGCTATTGCCTTCTCTGTATCCATTTGGTCTGCCAAGCATAAAGCAGTATTCCAAACACCTTCAAAGATAACAAAATACAAGTTCCAGGCTTTTAAATGAGAGAACTTTCTTTGCTCAGTGGAAAAACTGATGGAAAGACATACTAAGTCCGTGGTATCTGGTTCCTCTTGATGACAGGCAGTTCATTTATATCCTCTCCATATACTTTTTTTTAAAAAAGATTTCCCCTGAAGTCTGCAAATTGCATGAATCTCTAGCATCTTGGAATCTTCCAAATGTCTGAATTCTGCCTGAATTTGGCATTGTGCTGTACTGGGCCTGTAGGCTATCCATCACTACACATCTACATGATTATGTTTATATTGCCTGTTCTCTATGCCCTTGTATTTTTTGTAAGAGACATGTGACCAAGATGGATGTTCCTGACTACCCCAAACTCTTAGAATCATAGAATCATTTAAGTTGGAAAAGACCCTTAAGATCATCAAGTCCAACCTCAAACCTAACACCTCCAACTCCACCACTAAACAATGTCCCTAAGCGTCACATGTACGCGTCTTTTAAATACCTCCAGGGGTGGTGACTCAACGACTTCCCTGGGCAGCCTGCTCCAATGTCTGACAACCCTTTCAGTAAAGAACTTTTTCCTAACATCCAATACAAACCTCCCCTGCTGCAACTTGAAGCCATTTCCTCTCATCCTATCACTACTTACTTGATAGAAGAGACCAGCACCCACCTCGCTACAACCCCCCTTCAGGTAGTTGTAGAGAGTTATGAGGTCTCCCCTCAGCCTCCTCTTCTCCAGACTAAACAGCCCCAGCTCCCTCAGCCGCTCCTCATCAGACTGGTGCTCCAGGCCCCTCACCAACTTGGTTGCCCTTCTCCGGACACGCTCCAGCACCTCCATGTCTTTCCTGTAGTGAGGGGCCCAAAACTGAACACAAACTCCAGTAAGTTTAAACACTTGGTTTGCATTCAGTTACCCCAGTACATACAGAACTAGAATTCTATCCTTTTAAAATATTCTTTGAATTTAAACAAAGAATATTTGAATTCTGTATTTCTAAATTTATGAAAGTCATTTACCTCTCTCATGAGATTATAGAAAAAGAAATCTGGTAAAACAAGGAGGTAATCTTAGGCAAACAAAAAGCCAGTCACCAATAAATATCATAATAGATATTAAAAACCAAACTCCATTTAGGAATATAAGTATTAGAAGGAGCATTCATAGTTTTCAGATCACTTAGTACCAAAGATTTAAATTACTACTATATGTTTCAACAAAATATTTTTTGTAGAAATTTGAAAAGAAACTTTGGAGTTTTCACTGTGTCATTTTTCACCTCTAATTTTTTTCAATATGAAAAATACTGGCATAATGATATATTAAAACTGTTTTGCATAGGTTTTTCACACTTTTTTCACTAATAATTCTCTTTGAACAGGTGATCCCATTTTACAATTTGTAACTAGATGTGAATACTCTCCAACATGAAATAATGTTTCATATATTTCAGGAAGAATGTTCAGGACATCTTTAACTGTAGTGCAGAAACCAATGCAACCCTGGAAGACAGATACTTACATATCAAAAAAGAATCTCTTATTTGTATCAGCTAACTGCCCCTGAAAAGACATGATAGCACTTCTACGGTATTTCATTTACTTTTTAAGGTTAACCTGAACATAAATTCTACTAGGAATGGAGCTTCATTTTCCTCTGTCCTCCAGGGAGTCAATTTTCAGTTTTTCATTTTAAAAACTAAGAGGTAATCGGCAACAAGTATCTTTTACTCATTTCAGCTTTAGGGCTTGTAAAGCTATTTGGGGAAATGGCAGCAAGAACACTTAAGGAGCATTCACCAGCTGATCACAACCTCACCTGTGAGCAAGGTGCAGTGCCCACTTTCCTCTTCTTTATCATTTGTCCACACTGAAAAATGCTCAGCTAATGGTACTGGATTGTTTCTCAGATTAGGAAACTGCAGAAAGAAATGTATACTTATTCTTTCATACAGAACTTCGTTTGCAGAAGAAGGACAGCAGTAGAGACTTTGGGGGCTTAAAGGTCTGAAGATTGAAGAACTGACCTCCCACATAAAATCTGTTCTTGTGTAACACACGCATGCTTTAGCCATCCGACAATCACTGCCATGGTTTTTAGCTCACGTACATGTCCTCTCTGCATTTTATTTTCTCCTTTCTTCCTTCCGAGCCCCCTTTTCCATGTTATGGTTTGTTGGGGCTTTGCAGGTTTTTTGGTTGGTTGGTTGGATTGGTTTTTTAAAAAAAACCCTGCATAACTCTGTCGCAACTTGCCACTTCATGTCATTTACTTCCTTTTCAGGTTCATTATGAAATAGCAGTTCTTAAATCAGCAAAAATAATTCACCTTCATTGGACTGTAGGCTAGCAAGAGTCCACTGTTTCTCTCTGTACAAGAAAGAACTCTTCCTCACCTTTTCCAGAAGTTAACCTGACTGTAAAATTGTCTGCCTCCGATTTTCTGTTGGAATACTAAACGACTCCTTATCATCTAATAACTGTCCCCAACAGGAATGCCAGAACAATGGGCCTAGATGTAAGTTGGGAATTTGCAAGTAAGCCTTGCTTCTCAATCATGTCTCAAAGCAGAGGAGATACTGTTGCGATTTCCATCCCCCAGTAGCCTAAACAATTAAAAAAATCCATTCTTTTCCTTCTCCATCCCCTTTGCCATCCAGTTCCCACTACTGCAAAATGCTGAATTAGTCACACAAATACTTTTCAGTGGGGTAAAGGGTATGAAAATTATTTCAAGTATTTCAAGTTACTTTCTTACAGAGGGGATTTCTTTCTAAAAAGAGCATAGGGTACATGTTATCTGGGTATTCAGTACACAAGGACATCAGAAAAACAAAACCTCAACATGCCAATGGAGGCAAATAAAGAAGCAAAGAGCTATAGGCCAAAGCAAAGATAAACCTGTTAGTTATGCCAAAGTTAGAATATTAATTGCTAACCTGGAATAAAGTCTTGCTCTCTAAATCTGCCAGCTAGCAACAGTATGTGTCTCGGACACCACTGACTACAGAGCAGGTATTACAGAATTCACATCCATTTATTTAAATGAAAATGCTGCACTCCAAGTTCAAAGCCAATAATTTTCTTTGGAATCATACAGAATGTTTAAAATTACATATTCTAGTCAAAGTACTTGTGATGGAAGCTCCCTGAAACAGACTGTTGAAGACAGTGTTTGCTTGCTTTTTGTTGAAAAGACAAATGCTGGCGGTTCTATTGCTCTCCCTCACAGTCCACTTTACAGCTCAACATCCCACTCTAAGGAAAGGAACTGACCAGCTCAAGCACCAAGTTTTACAGTTGGCAGCTGAGATGAAAAATACAATATTCAGGTGTTCTGCAATACCAATTTTAATTATTTTTTTTTTTTTTAGCTAAAATAGTGTGACAAAGTTCAATATTCAGCCACCCACAAGTTTATCTTCTCTATTTAATGTATTAGTACTTTTTTACCTTGTAAATTTAAATTGTAAGTGCCTTCAGGAGTTTGTGCAATAACTGAATTGGCTTCACGAAGCAAGAATCATGTCAAAGCAAACATTTCAAGAACTCTGCATCACTAATTTCCCCACTTCTCTCTGAAGAGTGAGAAGCCTCACAGGCCTACAGAAGATGCCCAACTAACATTCCACTTAAGTTGATCTTGTTCCATTTTGCAACTTCATGTATTTGAACTATTTATATTAAGCAGCTCATTCACTAGCATATACATTACTAGCAGATACTTGTTTTCCTTCTTGTTTCATTACTATTTTTTAGTGAGATTACTGGTAGCAGCATGCTGTGATCCTGCCGAGGACTCCCACATGCTCGCTGTTCCATACAGTTGCTTCTGTAGAAGACACAGACTTGCCTAAAACTCAGCTCAGGAAATGAATGTTAACAAGTTGTCATTCCTAGTTCATGCCTTCAAGGGATCGTAGAACATGGACTTAGCAGCTCTCTAGTTATGCTATGTTGAAATCCCTTTCTGTAATATCATTTATTACTGTTAGAACCTTTAACCAAAAAGGACAAAATAAGCATAATTTCTCTTTCCTGGGTCACTGAAAGCAAATCTTCTTGTGCTCATACTTCTTCCAAACATGCAGAAATAGCTCTATAAAAAAGAGGCCAATAAGAAGATTTGTGTATGTATTTTTACCAGTGCATAATAAGTTGCACTGTACAAAGCTATTTTTAGTGAAAGAGCTGGTATGAAATAACTAGAAATTTTAAAACTCGCTCTCCAGTTGATTCTACACTTCTTTATGTAGAAATGTCTGGAGAATGGCCAAATACTTTTTGCGCTATTTCTGCTCATGATACGATCCTGGGAAAGGGGATGAGCTTCCCAACAGAGCCTGTTGAGCTGCAAGGCTATGGTTTGCTAATGGCTGTGATCTACAAGTAAAACTACTGAACAGAATGAAACCACGCATATTCTCTGCTGTTCACTGCATAAGTAATGGAAGTAACTACTTCCAATTTCTGGTCACTGCTAGCACAACATACAGGTCCTTGAAGACTGCAGACTCATTCTTATGCTGCATCAGCCTCACAGAGGAACGTGGCCACATTATCAATTGAAGAGGCCTAACAATGGTCGGGGGATATATTCAACTGCTACTTGTATATCTAATAGGCACATTGTACGACATCAATAGATGAAATTGTTCACATGTTTTTCTGTGAATACAAATATATTACTAGCAAGAATGTCAAACAAATTAGAGCTGAAATAACACTCAATACACAGAAAATGAATAGGAAGGACATGAACCACTCACAGAATAAAATGGACAAAGTAATAGAGTTTGTAAATGTAAATCTGCATAGTGAGCAATATAGTTAAAGCCTCTAAAAATTACTGGCAGCTGGGAGCACTACAGAGCAAGTTTGCTTAGATCCCCCCCAGCAGCAGAAAAGCACTATGCTGCAGTTTGCTGAACTCTCCGCAGGCTCGGAACCAGCACCAATGGCACCTGGAGGGAGAACGCAGAGCCCTCTTCAGCTGAAGGGGTGTCTTGGTTTGACACGGGATTGGAGATTATTGTACAATTCTTTGATGCTTTCAAAAGGGCCCAGCAATTCCCAAAAGGAAAGCAACTAATAAACACCACGGAATTGATCAAAGACAGTGTTAGCTTTGTGGTTGATGTAGGTTTATGCAAGAGGATATGACAGCTCTAAGTGGTTTATAGAGGAACTACCTGCAGGGGCAAATAAAGATCTGATATGAAACAAGTCTGCAAGGAAAGAGAGATTACATAGCCAGAATCACACTAAGTGATACCTTAGCATGTGTATCACCCAAAACTCATGGGAAGTCTAACATTCCCTCACCAATTCCCCCTTTTATTGGCAATGCTCTATAACGACAATTCTTGTTCCTGTCAAAAAGAAATAGATCTCCATCTATTGCATCAGACCATTCTGCTTTTACTGCTAATAGCTATCTGCGAAAACAGTTATTTTGGATAAATAAATAAATGCTAGGAACTACAGAGATGAATCTTCATATCATGCACCAAAATTCTGCTTAGTTGATTTTTATTTATTTATTTATTTATTTAGCTTACAGTAACCCCATTCCAAAGTTAAAACAACAATTTTTGCCCCCAACCCAAAGCAGAAGGGAATAAAAGAAGTTTTGGGGGGTGAGGGTGTGTTTGGTTTTTTTCAAAGATGCCTCCAAGTTTCTTAGAAAAAGAGAAGGAGATTTGCTTCATTCATTTCTGATTAAAAACATCATGAAAAAGGAAAAGAGATCGCACAAGACGACAAGTCTGTTTTTCCTATTTGTGGACATAATATTGAAAATGCTCACTCGCTTAATCAGTAACTGCTACAGCTATTCTGGAAGTTGTATAACTACCATGGCAAATACTGTTTTTATTTCAGACTGAAATTGCTTCCTGTATGCACAGATGAACCCAGACCGCTCTCCGCACCCAAGGCATGAAACTCTATAAGAAATAGCACTTTGCCATGAAGATGCATCCTAGGATCTTTGTATTGAATTCTTCTATGGAAACAGGGAGAAGAATTCAGTCCACAGTGCAGAGAGTTTTCAGGAAGAAAAGATTTTTCTTCATAACTCTCAAAGTTGAAACAAATGTTGAGAATCTGAATCCTCAGTTGTAAAGCTCCTAAATATAACAGTCAGGCAGGACACAAAAACAGCAGAGAAAACAATTCAGAGGAAACTAAGGCTGTTAAACCTGAAGAGTTTAGATTTAAGTAACAGAAGTAAAATTTAGAAGTATTAGGTCATGAAGAAAAGGCAGCTTCCCTCCATTCATATCCTACCTTTTTTAAACCAACAGTTTCAAGGATTAAGGCAATGGGCGGCAAGAAAAGTCGATCCATAATTTTGTATGAATTGGAATACATATGTACATGTCCAATAACCACTTAATCTGAAAAGCAGGTGCTTTTTCAGCTGAGCAGATTTACAGGCTCATGTATATTTTTAGAGGTATGGTATATTTTTGAGATACAGTCACTGCACCTGACATGGGGTTGTCTAGCAGCAATAGCTGTCCTACACAAACTAGTGATTTTGAGAAAGTTCTTCTCCAGAACCTGGCTAAAGCAATGATCAAATAACTCATTTTAAAAAATGGGTTTGGCCTACAAAGTTCTAATAGCAGCTAAGCTTCCCTAGCATTTCGGGATCCAGGCACTTAGTTTGGTTTCAGGTAATATGTTTTATGAAATACACTCAGAAGACAGAAGTTTGTAACCCAGTAGCAAAAAAAAAAAAAAAATTCCAAATCGTGTACAAGCATGCTCAAAACCCTGGATTCTAATGTGGAAATTAAAAGGCCAACATATTAAAAGTAATACTTTTTTAAAAGCCTGGTGTGAATGGAAACTACATCTTTCAAATTAAATATTTATCCACTTCATCCCTATGACAGCGTACAAGCATTGGAAACTTAGATATTAACAGTCTTTAGGATGCAAAATTATATCTGACCCCTCCCCTTGAAGGGCAACAAATCTAACCCTGTACAAATCTTTAAACATGTCAAAAAGGACTCACCGCTATACTTTCTTAGGTTCTTACTCATGCTGCCATCCTGTGACAAAAAATAGTAAATGCAAGAAAAAAGTTCCACAGAAAAATCCCAGACCATTATCAAAATACTTATGAAATTCCTTCCCATTTTTCAAGCTTAGAAGAAAGTCTTGCATTAAACATAAAACTTCAAAATACAATGCCTTAAAGGGCTGTGTAATTGCTTTACCATTTTCACAGCGATAAACTGACACTTCTAATCTCTATTAAAGTAACTGTCATAAAAAGACAAAAAACTACTAAATAGGTCAAGCTAATAAAAGCTTATTACAGATCCAGCGGGGGGGTTGGGGTTTTTTTGTCTGCTTTAGCAGTGTAACAGGTAATATTTTCTTGAAACACCTTGCCTTGTGGCAAGAGTGTCAGAAGATTAAAATGTTTCTCCTGACTTAGTGAAATAAAGTACCCGTAACACATGAAATGATATGGAACTGGGCTCTAGGGAAAATCTACACATTAGGCTGAGCGCTCCTGAGAAGAGAAGCACACAAGCAGTTACTTCAAGTCAAAGTTTAGCTGAATATTCTTAAGGTGGTTTAATTACTCCTAATGTTAATAAATCCTAGAAAGATAAGAGAGTTTCACAGGATTCAGGTTTTTCCCTGTGTTGACAAAGTACCAAGCTTATTGTGTGAAACGGGACCTGACAGCAATGCAGGTTACCTTCAAGTGTCAGCACATGGGCAGTGATACTACAACAGAAAGAAAGGATAAGTGGTAGAACAGACTCAAACTGTATCTCAGGCTTTGTCTGTCCCCTACAAAGTCATCAGAATCTTCAGTGGTTGAAAGGGGATCTGGGCTGACAAATGAAAAAAAAAAAAAAGATAAGTACAGGCTGCAGTTTTTCAGGAAACATCGGGACAAACTTAATGACAAGCACCCACCTTGTCTTACAGATGATGCCAAACACCCACTGAGCGTGTTCTCTTAAGGGGTGACAAGCCCTCGGACCAGATCTCTAGACAGGCAACCTGAAAATGCAGCTGGAGGGTGCCTTTGGGACCACAGAGGACGTCACCCGCCCAAGCACGCCTGGCAGCTCCACGTACAGTACAGTTCAGCAGCTGAACGCACTCCCCGGATTTTCAGACTGGCAGGCTGCAGGCAGGCTGCTTTCCAAAGCAGTCACACGAACGGAAAAGGAACAGATCGCAGCCCGTGCTGTTCTCGCAGCCGCTCTTACGGCTGCCTGTCACAAGGCTGTACGGCCGCAGTCGTGGGGCCTATACCTCACTGGAGGAGAAAGATTGGCAGTCAGCCTAGTGGAGCCAAAGCAGACTGAAACAGTCTGCAGGTATTTTCGCTCGTACTGAAGACAGAAATTGTCAAATTCCACAGTCGCTAGCCAGGACTAAAAAAGAGGGCGGGGGGGGGAAATCACAGATCATAAACGTAAGGCACTCAGGCAACTGCAGAAATGCTGAAGGGTTTATTTTTAAAAGTTGAGACAAGATAGATTAGCTAAAAAGTCTGGCTTGTACATGGCACTGGTTAAGGAGAACTTCCTGAAAGATATAGTCATTTGCCTGAAAATTTGCATCCTCTTAGTAGGAAGAGAGCGAGTTATCTTCAGTAATCAAAATAGAAGAATAAAACGTTAGAAAATGAAATATTGATTAGTTTGCACAAAAAGATATTTTGCGTGTTTGCAAATGTTGTAATTTGCATGTTCTTAACTATCTATTGCTTATTAGTCCACCCAGGCGAAAAGCTCAGTATAGAAACATGTAAGACAGTAGAATCTGAATACAAGAACTCTTCAAGCAGCTCACCCAGAAGGAAGCAGGGCTGAAGGGGTTTTTTTGTCATTAATTTGATTCCAAGTACAAAAGCTTAAACTTAATGATGTCTAGGTAAGAATCTGCTCATAGACAAAGTGGGGGCTGGACTGAGAGCTGGAGACCAATGTTTTATTGCTGAGGCTATTGGTCTTACTGCATTCAGTGCGAGATTCCCAGTGTGACTTAATACCTCCTGGCACTTCCACAGTTTATCTTTTAGTATCAACTGATTAACTAAAAGCCAGCTGTTTACAAAAGGAATACATTTTCCTTGAAAGAGAATAAAAAAGGGGGGGGGGGACGGGACGGGGGACAGGACATGACAGAACCACACCTAGACAACGTGACAAACGCCTACTATTAGAGAAATTTTCCACACTCCCCACAAAGTTCTAAAATTAAAGCCTCAAATTCCTAATGAAAACAAGCAATTAGAGAGGAAAAAAAACAACCCAAAGGTGTTTCATACAAAATATAATACTTTTTTTATTTAGATACATGTACATAGGTAGACATTGACAAGTATCATCGAGTGGATGGGCTAGCTGTGGAAAAATGTGATTTTTGTTTTTAGAATCAAAAGATTCCTAAATTTCTTAAGCCATATATTAGTACAGTATTTTATATTAATCCAGTTTCTCCAAAACTTACATTTACCCGGTTTTCACATATCCAGAACAAAAGTGTTGAAGGCTAAAAATATTAATTTTTTTTATTTATTTTATCTATTCCTCGTGGGGTCATTCTCTTCAGAATATTTTGGTACTGAAAACAAACCGTAGAAGAGGCCTACTGAGACAGGCATGAACAGTCCAGCTACTAATTGATGATTATAACACACACAGGGTTCTTCTTAGAGATGTAATGTGATGTGAAAGGCCCCCCCCCTTCAAAACACACACACACAAAGAAGTGACGCCGTGCTACAGTTTTTCAGAGTACAAAAAAATTAACAAGGATCACAAAGTGACCTACAACTAAGTGAACTTCAAGAGATAAGGACTAGAGTCGAGAACATAAAGTGGCCAAAGGTTTCAGTTTATCTGAAATAAATCAAAATAACCCAATACATTATAGCTTTCAACTAGTCTGGCAAGACCACGAGACAGTCTTTTCCCACAAGGTTTGACTCCAAACTTGTACAGAAATGAGATAACACCACAGCCCAAGACTCACTATGCTGCTATTTCCAGTTTCAAAACAGAAAAGCTAAGGGAATGAGAAATGAGTACCCAAACAACACTCTCATCTTCAGAAAAGCATTTGTCTATGTCTGACACACAATGGGCAGCATACATCAAAAAATATGTGTTAAGTCATTAATAATCAGCCTTTGATTAAAGTTTTAATCAAAAAATCACTTCCCTTTGAGCATTTGCTGTACGTTCTGATTCGATAGCATTTGGGACAAAAAGACTCCTCAGAAGCAATCTCAGCAGACTCGCTGAGAGGCACGTGGTCACCTGTAATATATCTGCCTCTACGCCTGGCTACAATGCCAGCCTTACAACCTGAAAACTCCTTGATTTATAACTGTTTCCTTTTCCAGTATTTCCTCCCCGAGGACAGCTACATACTATGCCTTAGTAAGATGACAATTCCGCAAATAAGTTTTCTTTACAATTTTTTATTTTAATTTGAATTAGTTTAAACTGTATACCAAGCAAAATGAGAATTTTATATACCTATACCCCACAAAAAATACACTGGTGAGTGGTAGACTGAGGGAGCCCTCTCACCTCCCTCACATTTTTTAGTATTTTTAGTATTTAGGGTGTTTAGTACTATTTACTCCTGAACACGTGACATCATAGAACCTCTAGCCTATACAGTTCCCTAGACAGTAGCCAAGCACTACTAAAAAAGCACTTCTACATGGTACTTGATGGACGTGGTTTAAGTATCCAATTGCTACTATGTTCAATAGCTTTAAAAAATTTGGAAAAAAACCAACCAACCAACCAAACAAACAAAAAACCCCACACAACTAAGTAAAGCTAAGATCTCTTTCTCAGCATGTTCTGGGGAAATAAGTTATCCCAGGGTGTTTTTGTTTATTTTTTGACTTTTATGATTTAGTCTGTTTCATTTTAGTTTTAATTGCCACTGAACGTGTGTTTTATACATGAGCCACAGCAGCTCAGCAGAGAATACAGAATCACAGAGATTGGAAGGGAACTCTAGAAGTAATCTAGGCAGCAGTCTGTCCACCATGAAGCTAAGCCGTGCTCCAGGCTCATCCCCAAACTGGTTAAGTTGTCATTCTGGCTAGGGAGTCAGCACCAGCCCAACGTGGCACAGATCACGCTGCTCCTTTACCCACAGTTCTCTGCATACTTTCAACAACGCTGGTGTGGCAAATCATACAGGCTTGAGAGGTGTCATCAGAAAGCATACAGATCGGAAAAGTATATATAGTTAAACTATTATAATATTCTTTCACTGTCTTAAGGAAAGAAAAAAGGTCAGATGACACTGTATTGATCACACTACCTCTACAAAACATTATAACTCATATCAAACCTCAAAACGCTTCTTTGAGCAACCTTGCTTAGAGAAGTTGGACATTATGGATTTTGTCTTCTCCTTCAGCTCAGCAAGTCTCTTGCCACCAGAGATGAGGAAAAGGCTAAAGTACTTAATGTCTTCATTGTTTCAGTCTTTAATAGAGAGACCAGTTATCCTCAGGGTACTCTGCCCCCTAAGCTGGAAGGCAAGGACAAAGAGCATAATATATCCCCCTTAATCCAGGAAGAAATAGTTAGTGACCGACTATGCCATCTGGACACTCACAAATCTATGGGACCAGATGGGATCCATCCAAGAGTACTGAGGGAGCTGGCAGAAGTGCTTGCCAAGCCACTTTCCATCATCTATCAGCAATTCTGGTCAATGGGGTAGATCCCAGACAACTGGAGGCTTGCCAACGTTAAGCCCATTTACAAGAAGGGTCGGAGAGAGGATCCAGGGAACTACAGGCCTGTCAGCTTGACCTTGGTACCAGGGAAGATTATGGAACACTTCACCTTGAGTGCACTCACATGGCATTTGCAGGACAAACAGGGGATCAGGCCCAGTCAGCATGGGTTTACGAAAGGCAGGTCCTGCTTGACCAACCTGATCTCC
>JAVJGG010000037.1:8525266-8536101 GCA_035590195.1 Aviceda cuculoides | reverse complement strand
TGGCCTCAAGTTGCGGCAAGGGAGGTTTAGGTTGGATATGAGGAAAAAATTCTTTACTGAAAGGGTTGTCAGTCATTGGAACAGGCTGCCCAGGGAAGTGGTGGACTCACCATCCCTGGAGGTGTTCAAAAAAGCGCATAGACAAGGCACTTCAGGACATGTCAGTGGGCATGGTTGATGGTTGGACTCGATCTTGAAGGTCTTTTCCAACCTAAATGATTCTATGATTCTACAGTTCTAAGTTTCAAATCTTAGTTTTGAAACCATATTAATGTTGGGTATTTACATTTAAAAAATAGAAGCCTGGCTCAACACATTTTAGCCTAATAGGGCCATTCAAGAAAATAAGGCTAAATAACCATTGTTCTTCATATAAAATAACAGATATTAAACCAAATTAACTTCATCTCCCAAATGGAACATCTTGAATGAGCTAAAGCATAGACTGAGTTCTAAATAATGGGTTCAATATTTTTCTTTTAAGAGGAAGTCAAAATACTTATAACCAGCTGATTAAAACTTTTTTCAGTCTATTTTAATATCTAGAATGTTTATTGGTTTATGGTTTTTTTTGTATCATTACTGGTTTTGCTGAAAAACCTTACAAAATTTTAGTGTCAAGAAACAGAAGCAAAACCAAAAAATTTCCAGATGTATGGAAAACAATTTTTCAAACAGCTTAACTCAAAAATTGTCTTTTTTTTTTAATTTACAAGTATGCAATACCTTTTTGGTAAGGGAGTTGCAAAGGATGTTTTTTACATGCAAAGGAATTTTCCTTTGCAAGGTCAACAAAGGATCCAGAAGATAGCTTATAAAAAAACAAAAATAAATCCTGCTCTGAGAAGGTCAGACAACAAGAGACTTGGCTTGTCTAGTACAATGAATGAACCATGGTATCCAATTTCATCTAGTGCCTTTTTCCTTCTGTGTTTTATAACAGACTACTGTTAATACTTATACAGCACGACAGAGCAAATCTTTCTTCACAATTTCTCCACGTTCCAGAAAGACCAGAGTAAAGGAGATTTTTTTCATGCCTGGATGAACATCACCTGCAATACAACATCTTGCTGCAGTACTTGGGTATTTTTATCCCTGCACAGGTAGAGCAATCCTTGAATGTATAATGAATATATGGGAGGGTGGAGAATCTGTACAGGATTTTTTTCCTATCAGCCTTTCTCTTGTTCTCCAATAACATTGTTATCCAGGCTACAAAAATAAATAAAAAGTTTGTCTGTAATCCTTATCCAAACTTGGAATCATATCACAGTTCTACTATATGATTTTTAAGGACTAGATGGAGGAAACAAAGTACAGACAACAGAGTAGACAATATTCTTTAGTGATAAATTTCACAGGTCTCAGACAATAAGGTGTATTAAAATAGCTCTATAGGTTTTTATATCTTCTTTTATCTAAACTCATAATGCTTTATACAGTTACATAATTCAGACAAATTAGTACAAGCTTTTCTGAGCTTTTGGGGGGGTGGTTTGTTGTTTTGGAGGGGTTGTTTGGGGTTGGTTTTTTTGTTTTTTTTTTTTTTTTTTTTTTTTAAGGATGGCATAAGGCCATATATATCCACAACATATCTTGTAAAATCTTTCAGTCAGTAGTAATGAGAGAAAGTTTAAAGATGTACATGGGAGAGGTAAATAGTTTTAAAATGGAATTTCAAAACATGGAATAAAGAAAGGCATAAAACTATACAAAAGCTATTGTTACCCCTTCTTAGTGCAGTACTTAGCTCAAGGTCATATGATTTGCCATAGCTGTACAAAGAAATGGATCCAATTAAAAAACACGTAACAGCAACCATGTTCATTTAAAGAAAAGAAAGACACATTTTATAGGGCTTTACAACTGCAAGCTGTTTCATGCCTCCTCTATTTCCTTTTCCATGGAATTCTGTGATGTTTCTTACTCTTCCTCACACACACTCATACTATTTCAATAATGCTATTTCAAAGCCCATTAAACTCTACCACAAGCACAGCCTAGGTTCTTAACTTATCCTGAAAAATTATATTGTAATGTGACAATCCTATTATGCTTCTGTTGTGTAAGGGTATTTTAATTACTTTTAATACTTATCTTGAATAAGTAATGATGATTACCCTTCTTCACTTCAAAGTTTTATCTGAACACAAGCATAACTATTACAGATGAGATCCAGAAAAACAGGTTCGGGGGGGGGGGGAGCAGAAAAAAATATTAAGTTATACAATTGGAAGAAAAAAATATTTTTTTTAAGAAACCCATCTTTCCTACGTACAATAAATTGTTTTATTTAAATCTCCAAAATCTCACTGCTATACATTCGCATTCAAATACTTCTATCCTTAACCAAGTGTGTGGTCACACAATATGACCTATATGCATAGGGAAGAGTAAGAGTAAAACAAAGACCTGTGAAGAACTCTTGATTAAAGCAAATTAAATTAGAAAAAGAAAATATATTTTGAATTGGTCTCTGAACTATGTGGAGTAACTTTAAACTGCTGCAGTGTAATTACGGGTTTTGCAGCAAGTGCCCGTAGACGACAGGAATATTCTGAATGAATCATGCTGGGGGACTGGGCTGCAATCCTCCTGGTAGCAGAGCTGTAGGTACAATGGCAAGTCAAGAACGAATTTCAGATAGCACCTTTGCATCTGTTCTGTAGATGCAAAGTACCAGATAGCTATTAAAACATAAAACTGAGCTAGACTGTCTCAAAGACATTGCTACTAGGCAGAATGTATGAAGAACAGAATTATTTTCTCAAGATCAGCCAGCAGCCCTGATGACACCCACAGTAACAGGACTTGGGTCTCTGGACTCCCATTTTCTTATCATCAGATTGAAGAAGCCACCACTAAGAAGTTGGTAGTGAGAGAAACAGTATCAGAAAAAGAATGTTACAAAGGTTTTCAGAATTTTCCTTTAATTAATGTTTCTTCTATTCCCACTCCCCCCTGCCCACTCTCCTTTATATCCTGAACAATTCTTTCAGCTTTGGAAAGCTGAGAGTGGTAAATGAAAATCTTTTTCATGTTTTACTAATTTTTCCACAATTTCCTTTGTCTGGAAGTATCAATGGGACACTAGAGATTACCGAATGAATTTAGGGCAACAGCAGGGAAAAAGATTCACTAGGAGCAAACAGAGAATCATTTAGTCTTTCCAAATGAGATCTCATTCTACAACCAAGAAGAAGTTCTAGACTAAATATAGTCAAAAGCAAGAGGCATTTAAGATGTAGAATAATACTGGTAGAGAGAGAGACATCCACGTTAAAAAGCGACAGCACAAGAGGAAAAGACCTCAAGTTGCACCAGAGAGGTTTAGATTGGATATTAGGAGAAATTTCTTCACCAAAAGTTTATCAAGTATTGGAACAGGCTGCCCACAGAAGTGGTTGAGTCACCATCCCTGGAGATATTTAAAATATGTGTAGACATGGCACTTAGGGACATGGTTTAGTGGTGGACTTGGCAGTGTTAGGTTTATGGTTGGACTCTATGATCTTAAAGGTCTTTTCCAACATAAATGATTCTATGAACATCAAGGTTAGATATTATATTTCTTAAGTGATAGCTATCAGGATATTTCAAAGAGCTGAGAAGGTACTAATGGCTTTACTACATATGTGTACATATATAATTTTTTTTAAGGTAATACATAGGAGCAAATCTGGAAAGAGTTTTAAGAAAAGCTGTACTCTGAAAGAGCCAATTATCAAATAGTATCAGAAATCTGAAGTGAGGAGAGAAGATTGGGGGGGAAGTGAAAAAGTATGAGAAAGGAGAAGAAAAATAAATGCTTAAGGCAGAAGACACGTTGTATATCAAGCCACTCATATTAAAAAGGAAAAAAGCAATTCCTCATACATGACATAATGAATGAGAAGAGCTAGTGCCACAGAAGGATTGCCAGCTCCTCTGGGAGGGAACAAACAGAAGAATTAGGTACTGCATATGTTGGAACACTAGGTGAGAGAATCTTATTTTATTGTTCACCTACAAGAAATGGGATTCTATTTCAGTTACTTTTTCTTTTTAGGCAATTAAACAAGGAAACAAAAGCCATCTTTCAATTCTAACATCCTACCCACCAAGAAGAAAAAGTAAAAATCAGCAAAGTACATACTCTTTTGCAGTTAAAATAAATTACAGCTTGATTTAATGTGAAGCCATCAAGGAGATTTATAATTACTCTTCGCACTTAAACTGTAACATTTTTCCAGTCTAAAGAACATTGCACCCTCAAATATTCTACACCTCTTTTCCAACAGAATAAAGTCTCATTACAGATAACAGTCTCATTACTCTGTATGACTATTGTGAATATAAAGGAAAACTTCCAGATTGCAGATCCAATACTTTTACAATTTATACAACAGTCAGCATTCCAAGTACTGGTTTAAAGGCTTGCAAGGCAGCATACAATCATAGCAGACACAGACCTACTCATATATCCTAGATATACGTGGCAATTATTTTTTTACTTGCATGTACCTTAACTAGCTGCCAGTCCAGCAGCAATTCTATTCCTCAGTTTTCTTCTTTACGTCATTTCTCATCGGCCATCGTGACTTTAGCCCTAGACAGTCAACGCAGAATCAGCTATTCTTTTAGAGTATTTGAGCTACTCAATACTTTATGCAACTACTCTTCATTAAAAGCATGCATAATGTTATCAAAGATGACCTTATTTCAGGCACAAGACTACTACAGAGGTGGCACTCATATCAACAAGCAAAGTAACTCCCATCTGCATTTGCCTCAATTGCTCCTGAACTGATGTGAACTCAAATGTTGTGGTAATTAGTTTACTCTTAAATGAGATTGAAATAATAATATTAATCCTGCACCTTGTTTTCATTCAAGTTCCTAAGCCTTTGGAAACAGATGCTATATTATCCAGACTCCAAGACTGTTCTTTTTTGACAGCACTGCTACTACATGGGAAGTTACAGAAAATTGACCTATTCAGTCAACTAGATAAATCATTCATCAATACATATTAGTGACATTTGATGTTATTTTATTAAAAAACAAACAAAAAAACCCACACACAACAAAAAACAAACCACACACAAATACCCAAACAAAAAAAACATAAAACAAAGAACACCACACCAAAACAACCGCCCCACAACAGCAAATTTTGCACACAAGTTGTCATCAAAGCTTCTTTTTTAAACTGCAGACAGTAAGCAAAATTTGCCACATCTTTATAAATATGGAACCAGCCATATATCAGAATTAAACTGCATAAGGTCAATCAACAGGTCAGGAGCAAAACCAGGACTCTAGGTTTTTTGGAGGCTTCTAAAGCAGTAGGACCATTATTTAATTCAATGTAATGATTGCATCAACTAGACAACAAACATATTGACCTTTCAGCCAATAACTAAGATGTGAAAGGATCATCTCTACCAAATTACAGAGTCATCCTATAATATTGAAAACTTTGCTTTAAGTGAGTGAAGTTCAAGCAACGCAAGCCACAGTACAGTCTACCCAGATTTGTTGTTCTTCTAGTCACACCAGAAAACCATAGGCTTTTACTAGACTCTTGAGAGGAAGATATCCAATAGGCATAGAGGATTTGTGTGAAGAATGGGAATTTTGTACTCTTCAAGACACTATTTTTTAGGTTGTGCATTTTACTAAGATTCTTGAGAAGAGCTGAGTTAGCAGCTGATTTTGTCTGACAAATTATGTTCAGAATAATTAGCGTTTTCAGTTTTACAACTCCTGTATATTTATAAACCAAGATAAACAAACAGCATGCAATCAGATAAATATGGCCATACATGAATAATTCTATACACTAACACTTGAATTACTCCAACGCATAAGTATAGGTCCCAATCCCACATATAATGCCATTTTCTACCATCCTTTTTCAGACAAAATTCCCCAGACATCTTGTAATGCTGAGGAAGCGCTACTGAACAAACATATTTTTACATTAATAACATGCTCAAGGTGGACTGGACAGGATTAGTGCTAAGTTATGAATGTAGTTGAACTCTATTCCTATTACACTGGGGCTGTACAGAATAAAGGACTTCAGCAGAGCGAACATCAAATTTTAAAAAACTTAAAGCATTCACATTTTAAGCATCTGGGAAGCAAAGTACAAAAGTCAGAATTATGTCATTACTAATATTCAGTTTAATTTCAGATGCCTTTCCCAAATTAAAATTTACATTTCTTAGCATATAATTTCCTTTTAATTTTATTTCTTGGCAAAAGTTTTGAAATCACGTGATACTCATGCATTTCACAAATAGCAAACTTGATCACCTGACTGTGGCTTATATATTTTTATTATGAAAATCATTCATTCAATAGGTTTGTCAAAAATAGTCACCAGAACACAGATACTGACTGAATTTGTATTAAACAAAAAAACCACAAACAAACAAACAAATAAAAAAAAGAAAAGAAAAACCAACACTTTTCTTCAGTCATTCTGCTGCTTCGCTCCCAGTGCATTCCATTCCTCTTCATCTTACTACCTGGTTTTCACCTTTAAGCTGTTTTTACACAGACTGCAGTAGCTCCCCGATACTGACTCCTGCCTGCAATTTGTACTGTCAGAAAGATGCTGTAAACTGGCCTCCCCTGTTATGACAGAAGATTTCCATTTGATTTTGGAGGCAAACTTGTCTTCCCACACCCCAGCCCACCCCCGCACTCTACTTCTTGAGCACACCATCCAAGGTACAACTAAGCATATCGGCTGTCACCAGGGAATTAACAACCTTCTTTTTCCAATAATGTTCACAACGCGTAAGGAGCACCAGTAGATCCTACTGTATTTATTCTTCCTTTTAAAGGTTCAAACATCATAACATACTGAAAAGATAATTATAAGAACAATGCTTGTAATTGCATAACCTTCCCCCATTCTTATGTATTAAAGTGTTATTAAGCCATTACTCATTTTATTTCTACATATTTTTCTCCAGCTGACCAGATCCTCACTGCAGCATTATGATTACACCTGCTTAAGGCACTGAAAATATACATTGATGGTAAAAAAAAATTCAGAGGGAAAAAAAGCAATGGCTATAAACACATGGGAGCACAGAGAAGGACAGTGAGAAAGTGCGCATAGAAAATAAATTTCTATGGTAATTGCAATAGACAGAAATAATCAGCTACCCATAAAAGGATAAAGAAAATTGTTTGATTCCTATTTTAACTGTGTTTGACATTTGTGAATTTGACTCTGTAATGAGTCTTATTGGTTGGATCTCACCTGGAAGAAAATCAGAAAAGGTCAGAAAAAGTCTGAAGGATCCAGACAAAAAAAGCAGAACTGTAGTTATGCAAAAAAAAAAATGGATAATAAGAAAGTACCACCAGGGTGGAAAAAAAAAATGTAAAAGGGAAGAAAGAAAATGTTTGCAAAATTGAAAATTACTTTCTAATATCAGCATAGCATATCACTTTGTATTCAGAGCACAGGAAGAATTAATTCTCCAACAACAAAGGGTTCAATTTCACTTGCCAGCACAATGCCATATGGAGATTTATTGCCAACTACAGATACCAAATATCAACAGCAGAAATAAGAGGGTTTCTATCAATTTTGTAGTTTTTTAGGACTGTTACAGGAAGCCATTTATCTTTTCAGTAGTGAAAGAAGTGTTATTTTAAAAGTGTGTTAACGCTTTGTAGCTCTCAGAGATGATCCATTCCATGTACTTTGCTTTACTTCCATATCCATATGCTAATGCTGTTCTTCACCACCTGATCCTCTCCATATGCTAAACACTCTACAAAAAGTGTTGCTCCTGATCCAAACAATTTCAAAGTTTAGAAATTTAAGGTAAAAGGCAGTATTGCTAGGCCCATTTTATATGGAAAAGTTAGGCAAAGAGGCCTCTGGGGAGGGAAGGGAAAAAAACAAAACAAACAAAAATCCTGCTTACAGTTTTAACTTTCTAATTCCAGGCTTCTGGCATTCTGGATGAAATCCTACCACCACCACATGCACTGGATTTGTATGTGTGATATTACAGGTTGAGTTAATATGATGCTTAAGGGCTTCACTGAATTTTGGCCACCAAGATTATGTGACCTAAGTAGAACTTCACAGACCTAGGATAAGCAGCCAGATATATCTGAATCTCAGTCTGCTGCCTTGATTTTAACGCGAAAATTAAAATCTGAGTTGGTCAAGAGAAATCCTCCAGTTTTCTTTCACATGTGCACACACCCACCCCACCCCACCCCCAGTGTTTTTCATGGAAAGTTCCATTGGGATGTCAGAACTCATCTCTACTTTTACTGCGAAATTGCATTGCAGTTGGTAATGATAGGTGGAAGTCTGAAGTGTGAAGTGAGTACTCAGATTTTTTTTTTTTGTATTGTGCCATCTATAATATCATCTTTCTTGTTGTACTTTGTTGAAGAAATGGCAGAAGATATTGTAAAAGGCATGATATGCGTAGGGGGTAATAAATCTGTTGGATGCAGATAGTCAATGGCTGCAAGTCATAACACAAAGCTTTACTCTTAGCCTCCTACCAGTTTTCATTATCAGTGAAAATTTCTATTAATGTAATACGATAGCATCATGTACAAACAGCTTGGCAGTCATACATTTTGCACAGCTGTCACAAAATGATAGTCATTTAGCTTCAAGGTAAAGCTGAAGTTTGAATATTCCTGCTTTTCATCTTTGAAGCTTTGTCACTTTAGAAGATAATTATCTAATTTTGTGACCAATATTGTGTTCCCAGCACATCAAATTTTCATACCTGTAGTATGTAGATAATTTTTTCTGTGTCTTAAATTAGTGACTTAGCTTGACACAAATTCTTGGGAGTATATTGAATAGCCAAACATTAAAATATGACCTAGAGGAACAATAGGAACAGTATATGCTGTGGCCCTGACCAAAGTTTTCATAATGCCTTCCAAATAGCATTTTCACAGTGCATTTACTTAACAGGCTAGAGATACTATGACTGTATAATTTTGACTCCTGCTTTTTAGGAAAGCAAGTCAAATCCTTGTTTGCCTATAAAAGCACAAAGAAGCTCCTTGCCAGCTATTGCAGAATAATTTAAAGTAAAAACAGACAATAAGACATAAAACCTTCTACCAGCTGACATTATTTCTGTACGACACTAAGTTCACTTAAGATACTATGGCTGATAAAGATAGCAAAAGAAAATGGCTGGTTGAGCAACTAGTAACTAAAGGATTTGGTTTAGCCCCAGATTAGAAGGGAAATTCATTCTCATGTTACCATGACAAATTAAAATAAACTTCTCCCATTCATGCAATCAACTTGGTGGAAATGACTCTTGAGATTTTGTAATTATGAGAACGGTTACGTACTCTTAGTGTGAGAACAGGAGTGTCTGTGGAAAAAAGCCCACCTGAATATTAAACAGCAGAGAGTTCAGTTTAAGAGCCTGTAATGTTAGTGCAAACTACTTTAAAAGAATGGGTCAGAAAAGAACACGTTGAGACTTGATGAAGCAACTAAAAGATGGCATAATATTATCTATGACTTTGGCCTAAGAGAGGTCTGCCATGACAAAGTGCCATGCCTTTCGATACCTACAAGTAGGTTGTGGAGAAGATGAACCAAGGCTATTCACGGAAGTGCACAGTAGAAGTGACAGACAGCACTCAAACTGAAACGGGAAGTTCCAGTTTAAGTAACTTTTCATCCAGGGTAGAGTCAAGCATTGAAACAAAAGAGGTTGTGGTATCTCTGTCCCTGAAGGTTCTGAAGATCAGGCTCAACAAAGCCCCAAGATATCTGCAATGATTTCAGCACTGACCTCGCTTTGAGCAGGAAGCCAAGTTAAAAGACCTTCTAAATCTTCTTCCAGAATGAATTATTCTACTATCCCAGAAACTGTTAAAAACACAATTCCGTAGTGGAAGAGAGTAAGACAAAGGGGGAAAATCAGGAGTTCTTCTAGAACCAGTTTTGCTGAGTCATTAGTGCCAAACACAAAAGTCTTAGTTATAAAATTACAATTAGAATTTTTAAATTCAGTATCACTGTATTCAGAACAAGATTTATCAGAGGAGATCTACTCAACCTGCACATTATAAAGGAACAGTGTTAATACATAATCTGCCACCTGCACAAAATTCAGGGAAGCCTGTCAACTCCACATTTTGAGTACACCAAAGCAAAACATTTCATGACGCTATAAGAAGCTCAAAAGTAATTTCTACCCTTTCCTAAAAACTAAGGGGAAATATTCGATAAGGCACATACTTGTCAGTCATACATATAAGCGAGCTAACTAATGCACAATCAACAGGATCCAAACATTAAGCCTGGATATAGTGAATGAATTATACACACATACTTCCCACTTTATATACTCAATCTTATGATTGATTAGGTCATCATATTATTTGTTTTGTTAACGGAACAGAGAACAACATTTTCTTGCGTCTTTTACTTCCTTAACGTGGGTGCTCGAAGATCTCGTAGTTTGAAGGATAAATAGTAATACTTATCTTTTTAAGTGCCTCCAGTACTGCAAACTGATTTATGCAAAATATTTGGCATCAGTCTCAGAAGAAAACATTTCTCTCTAGAACATCTGCCCATTTCAAAACAGAAAGATTCAAATATAAGGTAAATAAGGAAGTTCAGAAAGCGAGGACAGGGAGAAAAACAACAATAAAACAACATGCCAAACTACTGTCCTGGTTTCAGCTGGGATAGAGTTAATCGTCTTCCTAGTAGCTGGTGCAGTGCTGTGGTTTGAGTTCAGTATGCAAGAATGTTGATAACACCCTGATGTTTTCAGTTGTTGCTCAGTAGTGTTTAGTCTAAAATC
>JAVJGG010000037.1:8514717-8525166 GCA_035590195.1 Aviceda cuculoides | reverse complement strand
AGTTTCTTCTTTTCTGTTCTATTAAACTGTTCTTATCTCAACCCACGAGTTTTACTTCTTTTCCCGATTTCCTCCCCATCCCACTGGCGGGGGGGGGCGGGGAGGGAGTGAGCGGCTGTGTGGTGCTTAGTTGCTGGCTGGGGTTAAACCACGACAACTACGTAAAGCAAAAGCAAAACACAGGAGTAGGAGCAAGTGCTCTGACAAAGAGAACGGCTTCTAACATTTTAGAAATTGTTTTGGTCACCTTAATGAAATGTACTGATTTAACTCTTTACGGTTCTTTCAGGAATCTTGACAGACAGAACAAATGTTTAGAAACAACCACCTGGCAAACACTTTTCTGATTAAGAGTCATTGCCAGAATGTCTATGCCTTGATGACTCTGCTCAACCAACCAAACAAGCTCTACCTAAAAAATGCAAAATTTCAGCAGAAGTAGTGCTTAGGAGGAAATCTTCTCAAGAGAAAGAAGAGTCAAGAAGAAACTTTGCTAAATACCCACAATTTCTGATAGCAAAGCACTAGACCATGTGGCACATACATAAGGAATAAACCAGGAGTTTACATCTAATCAACCATTTGCTTCTCTCTCATTGGAACATCACACTGTCTTAACAAGCCCTAGTGGAGCTCCATTACCTCCGTACTTCACAGTTACACTTCACATAAGAACATGTTGAGACATCTCAAAAAGCTAACCCAGCTGAATTCTTACCATGTGGTTGTCAGACCAAGTCAAATAGATGAAGACTGCTTACTGTTAGATTTAATATAGTTATCCTTCTATAGTAAAAAAACCATATACTTTAATAAGATTGTTTGATTGTATGCTTATAAAGGGGAGGGGAAAAAAGTAAGCATTCAGCCAACCTGGCCAACCTGTACAGCAATGGTGACAGTGTTTTATAACCTGTTTCTGCTCTGAAAGTTGAAGGACTCACCAGCTGTGTCTTAAGGAGATAAAGGCTCAAAGCTTAACGGTGCATATATATAGACACCAAAGAAGAAATAGAATTACTTTCATTGCTTATAGTCCAAAATAAAAGATTATGTAGCTCATCTTCCTAACATAAGGCCGTTCAATGAGATCTACATAACAGCAGGTAACCTGTTCTGAAAAGCCACCCTGCAAGAGTTCCTATTCCAGTGCTTTCTCTCAAGAAAAAAAAAAGTTTGTGATAGTAGGAGAAGGAAATACGATTTTTTTTTTTTTTTAGGTTGGGGTTTTTCCCCCCTCCAGTTTTCTAGCTTATTTCAAGGTTATTCTCTCTTTCACACTGTGTACCTGCCTGCATCAGACACTGAAAGGTTTTTTGGAATTCAGGACTGGTTGTCCCTCTCTGTCTATGCAACATAAATATCTTGCCTTTAAGAGTTTCTACAGTTTAGAACACTTCTAGCCTTATAAATATGGATACGATATGTGCTTTATCATACGTGAGGTTCCCAGTCAATTCTCAGCTCTCTACAGCTATTAAAGACAGTCACATCAGCCATTTTACCAGAAAATATGGCAGAAATGGGGAACAAGTAAAACATATCAGATCAGATGAATCTTTGAGGGTAAAAAAATTCCCTCATCCCCTCAGTATATTCACAAACACCACAGATACCAGATGCAGCAAGAACACTTGGAGTCTGTGACTTCCTCTGCTGTTGACACATCCATAATGGGTTATGATGGGTGGAGTTGATGGGGCGGGAGAGTCAGTAGAGAAGGGAAGAAAAGAGTCAATAGAGAGAGGAGAGAGAACAACCCTTGCTTGTAATAAGTGCAAAAGGAATCGGTGTGCAAAGCAAGAAAACACTAATTTGTGCTCCTAGCAAACAGGAAACCTCACATATAGCAGGAAACTAGTGCAAGAGTTCAGTTTCTCTGAGGGCATCTCTACAAGATTATGTCTACTTACATAAGTTAGTCCAGGAGCAGAAGCAACAATTCTGCCCATCTCTGCCTCCAAAACTTTTACCAAGGCAATCTGCTTTCTCACAGGGTTTTGAGAGTCTTCTGAAAAACATGCATTTTTCCTGTGTTAGGGATCTTCCAGTAAACGAACTTGAACTTCATGTGCATGAAGTGAAAATCATATTCCTATACAAAGCATCCAGCAAGCATATTAAGCATTTCTGGCTTCCACTGCAGCAATCACCTTCACCTCCTCAAATGCCATCTCCTTCCTGAAAAATTGCCTGGCACTGGGACTTGGTCAGGCATTCCTACTTTGAGGATACATTTAAAAACACACACACACCACCAATAGGCTTATCCAAGATTTGAATCCAGAACATTTCAAACATACAGTTATGCACCTAACACTAACTTCACTAAAAATTCAAATCTGTTTCTCCCTTCACTCTCAAAGAGCATCATTGATGAGATGGCCTTATTTTACCTTTGTCTACCCAAACAAATTATTTTCTTCTAACCTTGACCTCTATCTACTGTCAACTCAAGTCTAGTGCGTGCACCTTTGCAAAAGCAATATACCTAGAAAAAGCAAAATGGAACTTAAGAACGACATATTAATCAAAGTATTTCATGGAGACCTTTCAGTGAAGTTTCTACAGCAACCTAAAATACAGTCCATCCTATCAATATATAATTTGTGTTGTACAATGTGTAACCACTTATTATCAGCAACAAAAAAATTGTACCCTACAGAACAGTAATGACATTTGAAAGTGTAGAGTATTGATTAGTAGTTGCTTAAAAGTGAATCACCACTACAATGCAGCATCTATTCATGGCTCTACATACCTTCGCTGTCAAGATAATTTGCATGGAGACTGGCTCTTTTAACCTTGAAATGTAAGCATTTTCCAATACAGGATGTGAAAACAACCAACCATAAATGCATTAAGCAAGGAAATTAGCATTCATTTCCTTTCAAGATGCAATGTTTTCCCATTGGATTGTCCATTCAATAATTTCCATATTAAAAGACATTTTTGAAAGTGTAATGCATGTATCATAAACTTACTGAAGCCATCTCATATTTCTATTACATCCTAACAATAGAATATATGTACTTTCAATAATACAAGTAAGAGGATCGTGCTGTGCTTGCAAAACCCAGAAAGACACAGAAAATACTGCAAAATATAGAGTGCTGATTGCAGAAGAGCATGAATTCACCGTGGCTTAAAACATGGCTTTCCTTTTAGTTAAAGAGAAATATAAAACATAATGATTGACATTCAGGCTGATTTAGACTGCATTTTGACAACATTACCAACACCAAGAAATTAACATAACATTCAAACAGGAGATGAGAGTAAGACCACAGATCATTCAAGATGCATTTCTAACCTCACTGAAGGCAAGTAAATTTTTCAACACCTCCAGAGAAGGCAGAACTTCATTACAAGAAGGAAAGAAAAACTATTCTCTGTTACTGAGAGGGAGAGAAACCACACTACTGAAAGTTTGACAGCACTGTGATGTTTTCCTCTACAGTTCAATATGCTACCTGAAAATTAGCATCAGACCCAGCAAGTTTTTCCACCTAATATGTTAGAAACATATGAATGTGTTTGATTATTTTTTTTCTTCAACAAAGAAAAATTAAAATAGCTATCAAAAAGAATTTACATTTTTATGTCTGCAGATAACAATATTAAATACTTCAAACACACTGAAGTGCTCCGTAACTAGTTTGGCATGAAGACTAACCTTGTGATTCATATAGCCCAAAAGATCTGTAAGAATTAAAGGGGATGTAGGTTCAAGATCTGCAAGTTCCAAAACATCATTTGCATTAATCATCAGAATTAAAGTGATTTAAGATTCTCAGATGCATATTTCTTTTGTTTTCTAATGCTTGATTTTAATTCAATGCTAGGAGACACATTTTACATAATCCAGACTTCAGAAGTTCGAATTATAATGAATTAACTCTGAATAGAGCTTTTGGTAAGCTCTATATCATTTACCTGGCTAGTGGGTTTTGGGAGTTTGGGTTTTGGGGGGTTGTTGGATTGGTTGGTTTTCTTTTTGGTTGGTTCAGGGTGTGGGGGGTGGTGGTGTTGCTGTTCGTTTGGGATTTTTGCAGGGGGGGTTGTGTTGGGTTTTTTTAAAAAACAGTCATATGTCTACAGATTTTTTGATCATTTTTCTCCTATTTTTGATAGGAAAAAAATAGTATTATTTCTTCAGTTTTAAAATTTCTCAGCTGGCAGTTTAAATTGATATCCAAGAAGCCAGCTCATGTCCATCCTTTAAACTGCATGTCTCAATCATACTGACCCTTCCTTCAAAGGCTGCAGTGTCTCAAGCAGAAAAGAAACATCCTATAAAGACCAAAACCAACATAAGGTGGAATAAAAGAAATGCAATTAACATCAAGATGACTGGACTGAACTTCCCAAAGAATTTAAGTCACTATTACACGATTTAAAACTAAAGATAGATGTACTGCATGAATCGGGTACACCAGCTGAATGCTAATTGATATAAATCACCTCGTTACATTAGTTTTGCAGATATTTCCATAGGTGTAAGAAACTAACAAGATACAGCACCTAATCTGGTCAGTAAGACAAAATGCAGTTCTGAAGCTTTAAAAACAGGAATGCTATACCGATTGAAAAATGTGCTTTGAGAAAACACAATGATTTGAGAACTCTAACACAATGAAAAATTTGTTGAAAGGAGTAGGCAGATGCAGACTACAGACTGTTTGAGACCAAGGCAGTCAGTGCTTACATAACAGCAAAGGCTCCATTAGACGACTTACATAAGAAAAATAGGAGATAGCCTTAAACAAACTTGTCTCCATTAAGAAACCTTCATAGCAGAACCAATAAATAAAAGTTTCTTTTCAGTTAGAAACTGTTCCTACATTTGCAATAAAATAATATTGACTATTCAGGACCAAATCATGAATTATCGAAGCTCAGAATATAAAAAAGGTAGTCTCTCCAAAAGAAATCTGAGAAAGCATAGACCATACTGCATTTTTAGAGAATCAGAAACTCCATTGATATTAGAAAAGCTTTACTGTGTAACAACTATTATTTTTAACATTAACAGAAGGCACATTACCTGCATTTTTTGCTTCCATTTTATTACTACTATTATTTTGCAACAGCATGGAACAGAAGACACATTATTAGCATGGACACTGTAATGTGAACATTAGCATTCCCCAGAGTCTGTTCCTCCAAAATTCTAACCGTAGCAGCTGAAGTGAATATCTTTCCAGCACCTAACCCTCGCTTTGCAACCTATACTTAAAGCCTGCCTTTGCCAGCGGGCTACATTCTCATATTTACTAGAGTACTCACTAAACATAATCAGAGTGTTTAAAAAAAAAGTTTAAAGAAGTGTCAAGATTCAAATAAGGCAGATGTCTTTTGAAAGTCTAGAGGGAAAAGAAAAAAAAAAAGGCACTTAAGACACAATTAAAATTTTAATCAATTCTTAGGACCCAGCAGTATGTGGTAAGTAGGTGAAGAGTATGCATGTCTACAGCACCAAGCAGCTTCTTGTACGCTGCCAAATCTATATGACAACTGTAAAACCTCCATAAATCAGATAACTTAGGAATAATATGGTCCTATTTTCTTCTGTATGGTTTTTGAACGCTGAATGGTCTTCCTTCACTTTGAAAGCAAGTAGTAGAACACTAAAATGCTACATTTTTAAGTGCTAATTTTGCTTAGCAGCTCATCATCATTTCTGAAATTAGCTACTGAACTATTATTATTATTTTCTGAACTGTTTACAGTGTCTGTATTTCATCTAAAGTCAATTTTTGGAAAAAATCACATATCCCATATACTCTTAAGAGGCATAACAACGTACTTGGATAAGATTATCATAATGCAATAAAATAATAAAACATCCTATTAAGGTAAGGTAAGCAGTAGGGCTTTTAAAAATAGATAGTTTTGAAAAGTGACAAAAATATTCTCATGCATCCCTTTGAAACTCAGGAGGACAGCCATACTGGTTATTCATTTGATATTCACAGTACAGCAAGACTTAAGAATTGTAATAACTAAATCAATATTCACAGTTACAACCTGGCTTAATTTTGCTTTACTGAGTATCTTGCATAACTTCATTTGCTCAATGAAATTTTAGTATGGGTCAAATGACTCTTAATGTGTAAAACATTTGGGCAGCAGAGACTGTCAATCGCACTTGATTTCAAACGCATTCCTTTGAAAGTAGGGCTCACTATATATGCCAACAAAATGAATCAAGTAACCTTTACATTAATTTTTCATTTAGCAAGCTTTTATTAAACTAAATGGCACTACAAAGCAGTTGGTAACTGAGAAATCTATACTGCCCAGATACATAATTATACGTACATTGTATATCTTCATTTGTGTAACAATGCATAATCAGAAAATGTGGATTCCTCCAGTAATATTAGGAGTTGCACTGCTGCTAAAAGTGGAATCTTGACTTTAAAAAGACATTGACTCTGATCACCCAGAGCTCACAGTAAATACCAAATGGATTCTTGATGCCTGGCTAGTCGGGAGAGAGGGGGGAGAAAAAAGACATTTGCATTTAGAGCCCTACTGTGCTATCACTTCCTTAATTGTTATGACAACTTCTGTCACTGGCTCTGCATGTTGAAAACACTTGCAAATCTTGAAGTTTGGTATGTTTTTATTCACACAAGCTTACAGAAGAAATATACTTTATAGCAATACAAAAAGATATACGTTAAAGTCATCTGCCATCCAGGCTTATTTGCCATGATCAACAGCAAGGAATAGCGAGCTTAAAAGGCCAGAGACACTTGGAATTCTAAATAAAAATAAAAAGCACCAGAGGTTTCCTAAAACTACTGTAACCAGAAGGGATTAAAACCAAAACCAAAACCAAACAAACAAAAAAAACCCCAAACCACAGAGGATGCGATAGAGGAACAAAAATGCTCTAAATACCTGTCAAATCTGCATTTTGTCTTTCCTCTTTCATTAAAAAGCAAGAAACAAAACCAGTAGCTTAGAATGAATATATACAGTCCACCTTCAAAAACAGGAGCACAGATTTGTTAGTGGAATAGAAAGGATGCTGATGAAAAGGTAGAATTAATAGCTTCCAATTACCTACAATTATAACAACCAATAGGAAGAAATCTTGCTACTTCAGAGGGAAAAAATACATTACAGAAGGGATGACAGCAGTATCTACTATGAGGAAGAGAAGAATGATTAAGGATCTCATACTGATTCTTTGTCGATTTTAGCATGATTTCAAAACACAGGAAATTCTATATTTTTTGGACTACCTGTGTTTAGTGCATTTCATTTTTAAATGCATTTTAGTGCAAAAATGGCTGCGCATGGAACAGTTCCAAAGTTAAATAAAGGTATCTGTTTGTTATGGCCCAGTAAAAAATTAAAGCCTTTTAATAACACTTGATTAGATACTAATCAAAATAGAAAGGCCCATCTGCTTTATAAATTTAAGGAGTTAATACAAAAATGTGATGATACAAAACTACACAGACTTTAAGAACGTGAGCTAGAAGTATAATAAACACTGAATGTCCAGATTTTCAGATTAAAATAAAAGTTTGCCCAATGTATTGAAGCGAAGCCATTTAATGGCCTTGAAAGGTAGTAAGAGACCTCAAATATTTTTGTTCTTAATAGTTCAGTATTTTAGCTTAGTGAACTTCATGTTTTGCAGTCCTAGCTGTACAACACTGAAAAGACAGGTAGTGCTAAGGAACTCATATGCCTTTAACGATCATTAAGTCAGTTGCTTTCATTTTACATGGATAGCATAAGCTTTATGTTTCAACTGCTACATGTACTGTCCGTTACATAATTTCACACATACACAAGCCTTTCAAAACAAGTGCTACAAGCTCAAGGAATAATTTCCTTCACAATCAGACAAAAAAAAAAAAAAAAGCCAAAAAAAAAAGCGCTACTCAGAACTAAAAAATCACATCCAAAAACATAGCAGAAATAACATATGGGTTGAATGAGCATCTCTGTAGTCAGTGAATGTCTCTATGTTTTTCCATAACGCATTTTGAGGATCACAAATTAAATGCTGCAAGATCAGTCTTAAAGTCTTTAACATATTCCTCTTAGTCTCTCATATTTTTTCAGCAGCTGCTGTAAAAATAGTCTACAATACAGAACTTTACCATAGGTTGCATATTTAAATTAGAGTAAACACAGTCCTTGATATATACCTAATACTCAGATCCACTTTCTCATTACCCTCCGCCCCAATTATGCAGACTTATACCAATTTCTCAAGTTTTTGCAATACTTCACTAGCTTATTACCCAGCTGTGCAGCTGAGCAAGAAGATAACCACATTCATTCCTCTTATCTGTAATGATGTAATACATCCCAGCACTGGGTTGAGATGATTGGGGGAATAATGGGATTGTAAAAACTGCAGAGATGACAAACAACAGTGCAGCCGCCTTCTCCCGATACAGTGAATTGCACACAGGGTGAAAATAATACAATATCTACTAATTCTGCTCCTTGAATGAAGTTAACATTTTTCACAAGAAGCAGCTGCTGTTTCTACACAGAAACATCATCTCCACAATGCAGCAACCAGATTAAGTATCTGCAATCTAGGCTAAAGCCTAGACTTCAAGAAATAAGTGTTTGAGTTTACTTTATAATGATTAAAAAAAAAATAATAAAAAAAATCATCCAAACAGAAAAATGTCAGTTTAATCAAGGACTCTCCAGGTAGTGCAATGCAATGCAAAGGGTCATCAGGGACTAGTATACAACACGAAAATAGATGTTGGACCAAAGCATGTACAGCACTGCTTTCCTATTCATTTTAAAAAAATCTAATCTGCCTCCATTTTCTCTTTTAAAACCTTTCTTATTACAGCTAAAGAGATCCTTACCTTCTGCAGGAGCTGGGAACCCGAGTACTTGGCTGCAATAGATTTGATCTCTCCACCAAATGCTGAGGCCCAGAGCTTTACACTGAGAAGGAAAAAAAAAAAAAAAAAAAAAAAAGAGAGAAACAGGAAGAAATGTAATACACATGTCATAGCAAGCAACACAGACTGTAACAGCTTCAGCTGCGCTCAGAAGGATCCTAGCAATTTTGCATTAAAGAGATCACTAAGGAACCTAAGCTCAGCAAAAGATTAGCGAAGCTGCTCAAGTACAAGCACAAACTAGACGCTGTGCTAAGGTAAGGCCTCTGGTATGAAACGACCCAACTTGCACTGTTTAAGTTTGAAGAATCAACTTGTACAGAAACACGCTTTGGCACAACATAACATGTATCCATTGAAAAGAAAGAGGCAGATAAAATGGCAATACAATTCTGAACGATAAATTCTCACATCAGGAGTTAACAGCATCAACTTCAGTAAATACAAGCACTTAAGTTAAGAGTCTGCGGCCACATACTCCACCAACACATGCTCCTACAATAAAAATCAAAGTAGTGCTGAGTGCATTAGAGACTACCACTTTAAACACAGCTGACGGCGGAGCAAAGGTGCCTTGAAGAGTCAAACATCTGCAATACAAAAAAGGTAGGAACTTGAGCAGTCAAGTTCTCGTCCTCGAACACAGTCCTGAGAGCAATAGCACAAAAGCACTTACACAGACAAGGGGATCTGCTGCTCCGATCCAACCACATCCACTAAGGCTGTGTTAAAAGCTGTCCAGAAGATAAAGGAAACCCCCCCAAAAGCCCGAAGAAGGTTCAGATTCTCTGGCATTGTGCCTCTCTGTGCCTGGAAGGATTTGGGGAAATTCAAGTAAAGCCGACTTCAGCAGCAGGGGGGTTTTGCTTCTAAAGCCTCTGTCCCCAGCCTTACCCCCTCCCCTAGAGCGACACTGGAAGAAATCACAGCTCCGTCCTCGTCCCTCCAAAGAGCGACCCTCTCTGAGTAATGGAGGGAGAGGACCAGAAGCAAAGCTCTAATGACTTGAGAACTATTGTGTCCCTGGTAACAGCAAAGCGTTTTCCAGCCCTGCTGCAGCCACTCGCAGGTAGTTCTCTACAACCCCGCAGCCTGCCGGAGTTACTTCAGTCACCTCCCGCGGCTCCCGAGTGCCCTCAGCAGCACGGCCGCGGACTATCGATTCCCACTCGGGAGGCTCTCTTCTTGCAATTACTGCTCACTTGGCAGATGGAAAGCTGCCTGGAGTTCTCCTTGCCCTCGCCGCCAACCTCCAGCCTTCATCCCAGCCCAAGCCAGCCCAGCGCACTGGTTCGGCGGAGCGGCGGCAGCAGCCTTTTAACGGGATAGCGCGGAGAGGCAGGCACGGGAGGAGCCGGGCCGAGGGAGGGAGGGAGGAGGAGTGCGGGAGGGAGAGAGGGAGGGAGCCCCTGGGTGCCAGAGGCAGGGAAAGTCTGGAGGAGCGCGAAGTGGAGTTGAGCCCTTCCAGGCAGGCGAGCAGGGCGCGCCGCGCATTCGCCGGGGGCTGAGCCGGGGAGGGCTCGGGGCGGGGGGGGGGGGGGCC
>JAVJGG010000037.1:8499765-8514517 GCA_035590195.1 Aviceda cuculoides | reverse complement strand
CCCCGGGTTCCCGCAGCCGGCCCCGGTTGCCGGAGCGAGCGGCGGGGTCGGGTCGGGCTCGCAGGTTTGACCGAGGCGCCTCCAGCACGTCCTTGTGCATCCAGGCGCCTGTGCCGGTGCCTCCCGCGCCTGGGCGCCGCAGCGAGGCACGGCCCGGCAGAGCGGGGCTGGCCGAGGCCCGTGGACGAGAGGAAACGCAGCGCAAGGAAATCGATGCGGGCGGACCGGCTCGAGCCTAGGAATAAATTATTCATTTATGCCCATGGAAGAATCCTCTCGATACGGCAAACATGGGATTACGAGCTGCTCCACGGAGAGAGCATGGGGAGCGGGAGGGGATTGGTCCAGGTATTTTTGTTGTTGCCTTTTGAAATCTGCCCTCCCTCCCTTGGCTTGCATTCTTCTCCCTCTGCTTGTTTCTCACCACCTTCTCCACTAAAACGCGCCGACTTAAAATAGCAATTGAACTTTAATGTAAATAAGTATGGCAAGACCTGGAGATGATCTGAGCCATGGGCTGAGTCATCCTTGCATCACACAATATAGCTCCAGCGTCCGCTCCAGAATTCTAGTTTCTTCCCTCTGTAGCTAGAATTAACACCTCAGAATAGTCACTCTGCCTTTGTGTACTATTCTTGTCTTGTTTAACACGCTTTGTCCTGAAGCTAGGCATGTAGTACCTGTATTTTTTTTTTCCACATTAACATTTTTAAGAGCACTGAACAGTTTGCTTTAAATATCAAAACCTCTGCTCAAAACCTGGATGATAAAAGGTTTCTGCCTTCTCAGAAGAAACTAGAAGTTTAAAGATAGAAAGAATACCTTAGGGAAGCTGCATGGAACAGAGCAGCATGGTACACTGCAACTTTCACCACCCGCTGGCCATCCCCACCAGGAACAGTAAATAGATCATATTTCTGTCCCTACCTTCATATGAAGGCAATAATTAAAGTTTTGTTGAAAGAGACACTTATTTTGTGTATTAATCAACCATTTTGAAAGTCCTATTATCTGTGCTGTTACTGTGGATTTTCTAAGCAGTGTTTTAAATATGCTGCCTTGTCACCAGGTGTTAAGCCTACCTGCAGGCAGAAACATAAAAATGCACATGGCTGACTAACCGTACATAATGAATTATGGGCCCTTTTGAACACATTATATAAACAATAGTATCTTTTCAAAACTAGGCATGAAACAGGAATGGCGGACTGCCTCACTACTTGTGCTGTCCAGCTTTTTTACATGCTAAACAATCTCAGGAAGGAAATTCATAAAGCTAATTTTGTGGGACTCAAACTTCGGTTTTACATTAACATAGATCCTTATCTGCTTCAAGACAACACAAAGCACTAGTGGCAAATAACAGCTTCATTCTTAAAACAATTACTGGGAGCCCTAGAAACTTTTTGAAAGCACATACAATGTGCCTGTGTTAAACAGGCCTGAGAAATATAACATGTATTAAAACCATCAATAATAATTGGCAAAAAAAGATTAAAAAAATCACTTATCAAACCTTGACTTTATTTACATTTATTATACATTCAATACCTTATCAGATCTACAATTTATGCATTTGGCATGTATAACAGGACACTCACATTTGTTTAATATAGAAATCCTATTTCCACTATCGCGAGTCTCAGAAAACAAAATTTGCTTGAAAAAGAAATTTATACTTGGCAGTACGAGCATGGCCACCTCCTTTTGTGTTAACAAACATTTGTACACATTATACTGTAGAGTGCTTTCAGCATCTTTCATTAACGCACACTGGTTATGTTCATGCAGGTATTTAGTTCCTCTCAATAATTCAGTGAATGGAAAGCAAAGCTACACTGTAACAGGGTCTAACACATACAAACCATACATATAAACTGCCAGAAGTGACAACACTTTCTGTCAAGCTATTGTATCGTGCCCTGACCACTACTGACTACTCCTGGTACACAGATCACTGCGGTCAAGACACCAGGTTCAAAACTAATGTTACTGTTTCCCCCATTTTGTCCTCATGAGGAAGATGCAGAAACTTTCCGAAGTGGGTTTGCACAAGGACCAAGTAAAATAAATAGAAAAAAAGCGGTAAGTTCTGCCAAGAGGTTTGACTCCTTTATACTGGGGATATAGCTGGGTGCTTCATTATTTGGTACAGCCTTATGATGTCCTGGACTAAAGTCAGAAGAAAGCTAGGTTTCAAAGAAGCATAGTAATTAATTTATATTTTGGAAGTAATGTGGCATTTCTATCATGTCCTTATGCTGTTATAGGTAACTGCCAAATCTGGAAGAATCCTTAATTCTAGTCCCTCAAGAAAAAAGTATATACAGGTAACTGATCAGTGAACGAAAGTGTTTATGCACTTAGCAAATTTATGTTCTAAACCCAAAGTCCATCCTAGCAGTAAGTGCAGGTAAGTTACTTACATGGCAGTGGTCTCAGAAGCAGAGCTCCCCATACAAGTGTATTAAGTTGGATCGCTCTGCCCCTGGCCCCCCATTTTTAAAGGATAAAAATGGCATCTAATCTCCTGCTGTGTCTTTGATGATCAAGTACAATGGCACATTTTAGTATCTCACAGAAAATGAAAGAAGCTGTTTTCCCCATGAAAGCAGAAATAAAATTTGGACATGTGAATCATCAAGTGTGGTAATAGAAAGTCACAGGCACAGTCAGAGAAAGTTGATGTATCCCCAAAGCTTTTGCAGTGGACCACATTCAGGAACATAAATTGAGGGACTGGGGGAAAAACAAAGCAAAACAAACAAACCACACATCCCCCCCAAAAAATAAAAAAAAAAAAAAAAAAAAGCAAAACCAAAACCAAACAAACAAAAACTAAAAACCCCAAGTCAAGGGCAAAGGGTAATATGAGATTTGACACAAAGGCTGAGATAGAGAACACAGGCTAAGGGAAAGTCCTGTACATAAATACATACAGTAACTCTACCTGACAAATCAATCCCATTGTTCTTTCCTTTACCTCCAGATGTATTTATACTTATAAAAGGGTGCAGTAACAGGGTCACATTTGCATTATCAGAGCCTACTTTGAGGTCTTCTGATTAGACACATACCAAGCCCTAATAATAATTTAAAAAAAAAAAAAATATATATATCAATCAAGAGGCATAGAGAAGAGAACATATGGTGCAGGGGAGAAGAGTAGGAGGAAATGATATAATTAACACAAATGTTTATTGTATTTCTTTTTTCAGATGCTTATCTACAATGAGTTCTAAACAGTGAGGAATGAATGCTGAAGGCTAAAGTGCTAAAAGCCTTGCTGAAAATGCAAGCCACCTCCACTGGAAGTTAATTAAAAAAAAGGAAATACGTCAGTTTATCTATATTCCACACAGATTAGAAGATTCATATACTGTGAAAATAGACAAGTCCTAACTACACTGCATGACGTGGCATTTATACTTCCTTTGTAGTATACTCCTCAGCAATTCTAAATACTGAGATTATAACACTCAGACGTGTTCTCCACAGTGCTTTGTTTGTTTGATTCAAGAGATTAAAATGTCTCTTCCCCCCTTTTCCTTTCTCTGAAATACTTCTTTTAAAAAGTGATCCCTTAAATAAAGGCAGTGGGAGGGGAAAAGAGGGAGGAAGTGAAGGGATATAGCCACCTCCCGCAATAAAAAATTTAATATAATGTCCTATACTGAAAATCCTTCCAGCCTTTAACAACTGTATGCAACTTTTCCCTTCCTTCTCTGCAAGTATAGTGTTTCACACACACTTACACACGGAAAATGAAAACAGAAGTAGAGGGATAACAAAAGTTCTCAGCTGCACAAAGGACTTCGAGATTGTCAGATGAATGGCCAAATCTGAACGTTCAGGATTTATTATTTGGAAACAACCCAATGGTGGAAGGATTCATCAAGTACTGTTTACATGCTGTGAGAACATAGGTTTACTTGTTTCAAAGTGAGCTGTACATCTGAGAAAGAGTGAGAGACTGCACATTAGACCTATTCTGTAGAGACTTAACATACGTCCATGTATTCCTAGAATTTTATGAAGGTCCCGCGTGTATAAATCTTAAGTCTTTCAACGGTATGGGAATGCCTAGTTATTGACTGATTCCAACCCACTTACAATAAAGATTGAGGTCAAGTAACATTACTCCCTGGATTAAATGAACACAATTTCACATAATGGGCATGAGCTAGTGACTTGTAGAAATAAAAATACTGGAAAAATCCTAAACCATGTCAGTATTTTGCATGCAACTTTGTAATGTTATCATCTTGTTTGTGTATACTGTTCAGGTCAAATCAATCACTAATATTTTAGTTCATGAGAATATTAAGGGTATATGCAACCTATGTTTACATATACTCAAAATCAGTTACATAAGAATAAATACAATCTCTAAGGATTTAAAAAAAAAAATGCCAATATACACTCACAATTAATATGTTGCAAGTACAGCATTTTAGGTTACCGTCACATTATCTTTAGCACACTTCAACACCACAAACAACAGACCTCACAGTTTGCCATAAACCCCCAAGGACCACATGGTTAATTTAGCTTCTACAAAGCCTATGTTCAGCTGGCTTTGGCATCTCCACAAGGAGTTAAAATGTAAAAGAGCAAAGCTTTATCACATCCCAGCCTATGAGAGCTCAGCACTGCATGGTAAGCTAGAATGCTTTAAGCTAATGATGTTTATAGCTAACCAAATCCAATTTCAGCAGTCCACTGTAGCTCTAGTCTGTTAGTGCCATTTTACATAAGCTTCATTTATTTTGAATTTTCAACTATTAAGACAAAGTCCACATTTGGTTTCTTTTGAGTGTCATGCTAGGAAATGAATTCTTCTCTAAGCAGATAAATTACCTTTTTACTCCCAAGGCTAGTGCTAGGTTGTAAATGTTAATGCTTTCAATGCATTCAAAATACCTGAAAACCAAAGATAGGACTTAAAAATGAGAAACTGTAATTGAGAGCTCTAACCTAACGGACAGAATATTATAGAAACAAACCAACCTAGCATTTTTTCCTCTGATGATGTAAGTGACGACTAAAGGTCACAACGTATTTAAGTGCTAATCTATTACTGTCTACACACTAGAATGAAACCCCTAGTCATATCTATAATGGCCTGGGAATGTTGACCCAAACCCTACAAATTCCTCAGAGCCACTTTAAGGGACCCTTGTCAAAGCCCAAAATAGACTTCAAAGGTTAGGAAAAGCATTGCTTTTACTTCAGATCTTGGCAGGATTAGTGACACAAACACTGGGTACCAAAAATTATGTATTCAAGGCAGGAGAAAGACGGGAAGTGGTACTGAGCAGACTCTTGCTCCTTTTGCACCGACAGATGACCCGTTGTCATCAGGGAGGTTAAATCTGCAACCACTCAGCTGAAAGCAGCCTGCAAACTTTAGACTAACATTTAATTATTTTCAAAATACTGTCCTTATTGCAAAGTTGAAAACATAACGTAATTTTTGATCCAAGAAACAGTGCAGTAATTACGTAAAGCTATTAGGCACTTCAGAGGCCTGTAATTCTGGCACTCTCTAATTAATTCCTGCATCACAAGTATGAGTTTTGAGGTGGAAGTGTGACTTTTCTGAAGTCTTGAATATCAGATCAAGAAACTGGTAGTTTAGTCAACACAGTGCTGCTTATGAAATGTTACAGAAAATTAATTTTGTATAATTCTATGGCAGCAGCTGCTAACCTGTGATCTATTTCTGCTCTATCACTTTGGTGAGTCTTGTTTATTTATCATGAACATTGACTGATCCTGAAATTCAAATGTTATCTCAAAAGGCTATTGGAAACAGCATATATTATAAAGCAAGCACATTATGGTAATGAATTCCAGTAACTTGTTACATTAAAAAAAAAATCAACTAAGAAAAAGTCCTGAAGAGTAAGGATATTAGACCATCTTAAATATCTGATCACAACTGCAGAGTAAAACCACCAAGAATTATCAAAAGGCAAACAGGTTTCAATAAGACTAAAATAATACTAGGAAGCATTAAATACATTTCCTAACTTTTCAGAGTTTAAAATTGATTTATTTAACTTGAAAAAAAGTATAGGCAATTCAGTAATTGTCTTAAGGTCACAATAGGAACCTGATAACACCCATTTAAGACTTACTGCTTTATGCAAATCAAGTTTCACTTCTTCAGCAGTTACTGTTACTTTGGGCAAGAACCAAATTTAAGATTGCACTTTTTTTCCACCAATGGAAGTGGCTACTTGTTCTAGCAAATGTTAGTTCAAACCTTGCTGCGTGTAAGCAGATGAAACAATCTATTATTAGGGCACCCCTATAATACCCTAAGTCAGTGGAAAAAGTGGACTTGGGCATAACGAATAATTCCAACATCAAACAGAATAATACCCTATCACAGAAAAAATACAAGATAGTTTCCTATGCTGGGGCTTCAAAATCTGACTTGTATATAGTGGTCCAGTTCTACTTCCATTTTGATAATATAGCTTAACATTATACACCATGGAAAGCTCAGGCTTCTCCTGCTGAAGAACAGCAGATTTATTAGGTTGTTGTGGGTTTTTTTTAAATACATTAAAGCATGATTATGCTTAAAAGATGCAGAGTAAAAGCAAAATTGATACCCATAAATATACTAATAAGCATTAGGTAAAATATTTGCCAGAGCATGCATTTCTATTTTACAGGCTGTTAATCCATCACAGTGTCACTACCATTGCAAGAGACACACTCAGACTGCTATGCTCATTACTTTTTAATGTATCAGTCCATTTTAAACAATAAGACTAACAAGTTCAGGCCATAATATAGCCATCCTTCCTATGACTGTAAAAAAACCAAAAAAACCAAACAACAACAAAAAAACACCCCACCCAACAAAAACACACCACACACAAAACAAACAAAAAACAAAAACAAACAAAACAACCAGAAATACTAGTTTACATTATGGTTCTACTTATAAGCAACCAATATTAAATAGTCTGTAGAAAATATAGAAAAAAGCAGCAAAATTCTGAGCCAAACTTGTTATTATCAGTTATCCCACCCCAATGTTTTTGGGTTTTGGTTTGGGTTTTGGGGTTTTTTTCTGGGTTTTTTTGTTTGTTTGTTTGGGGGGGTGGGTGGGGTGTCTTTTGTTCCATGAAAACACTTGCTTAATCTTCAGTTCATTAATAAAATGGGAACTAATACACTAAATTTAGATAATGGATTCCAAACAATATTTGATCAAAGGCCAGTGATACCACCCCATAACACAAAGGTGATGTTTTGTTAATAAATAATATATGCCATTTATCAAGGACCTCTCAAATAAGCATAAAAAAAAAAGGTTCATGCAGTTCTCGGCCCTCCATCTCCCAGGCATTACTAGAAATAACTGTCTCCATTCTAATGGAGGATGAATTTCTTAAGTTCTCCCCAAACTGGTATTTTTTGAATTAGCTGAGGGCTGCTGGAAAAAAGCAACAGGGCATCCTGTCAATGTTTCACAGAAAAGCTTGAGAAAGATGTCAGACCCCAAGAGCTTCTCCTAAGCATTATTCGACCTGATACATAATTTGGTACTTGAGAACTAAGGCTCCCTATTTTTTCTCCAATACCTTTATCCCCCCACCATCTTTTTCTCCTGCAAACCCGTTGCTATGTGTGTCTACTTTCAGTTCTCATCTTTGTCTATTGCAAGTCCCACTTTTCCAGGCAACGTTTTCTCACAGAAGCACATAAAATTCCCCAAACAGTTTTCTAACTTCTTTGATCCCCAAATTCAATACTCCCATCCTTCTTTATAGATGTAGTAAAGGCTATTTCATTCGACATACCCTTCCAATCATACAGACTGCTGCCCATAGTCTTACTGCCGGAGAAGAGAAACTCATGTAAATCACAAGCCTATGCTCAACTCTATCTAAAATTACCATAAACCCAAACTGCAGAAGCTGCTCAGCCTCCAGAACGGGAGGTGTCAGAAATCCACGAAGAGCCTTCCTTGTCAGATGCGCTATGCTCCCATGACACTTGCCTAGTGATCAAGTGTTAAAGCTGCAAGCTGGTCAGAGTACCTGTTATCATCCCTCACTGCTCGAGACCACTGAGCCCCTCACCGGTGCACTGCTGATGCACTTCAGCTTTATTTCTCACCAGGGAATCGCTACCCGAGCTGCCATCTACTTACGCTGCTTAAAATTCTCCTCCCAAGCAGCTGTTCTAGGAAACTCCTTACTTTGTTTCAAGCTTTAACATTTAAAGTCAGATCTTTTTAGTTGCCAAAGGAAAGCAATACTGTGAGCTTTTTGTTGTTAAGGAAAAGAATAATTATCACTGCAAGACTTCGATAGCACTTCTTGTTAACAGGTTTGTGGTAGTAATCAGTCGTAGAAGATAGCTGCATTTCTGGAGATGCTTCAGATCTATATATTTTCACTTAATGTGTTAACCAATACACATACTTCAGTGCATTTATATTGCAGATACTTCTGTAATCACAGTTAGGATTTGATTGTTTATTGCTTCCTAGATTCAGAAAAAACAAACCTATGAGGAGTTTAAAGAAGCACAAGACATCCATGTTTATAAAATTTTATATAATGGTTGAACATTAGAAATCATTGAGAAGTCAGCATTCTTGCTGGTTTTATGAGGATGTTGCACCATGACATACAAAGCTGGTACCATTTTCCCAATTCCAGATAGTGAGTTTCCAAACTACTCCGTCCCAATGCAAACACTGCACTCCTCATGCAGCTTCCCCCATCCAAACCATGCTCCCTACACACAAGAGAGGGAGTAATAGTTGGATTTACTAGCTCTCCTATTCTTGCACCTACCCTGCCAAGAAGTAACTAAAACTAAGTTTTAGGAAAAGATAGAAATACAGAGAGAGAGACACAGACACCTGTCTGTCCATGTATCTGTGTACATACACACAGCACGGAGTTTAAGAGATTGAGCAGAATAAAGTTATGACTAAATGACTTTTCTGGACATTCACTTTAGTCCAACACAAGTTATTCACATCAATAAATTCATAACTGGAAATTGTGGTATTACATTTGTTACAATGCTAGCGGACCTACTCTGGTATCTACTACTTAAACAAATTACTCCTAAGCAGAGAGAGGCAGCCACAACACACAGCTGAGAAGCTGCAGATCTCTGAAGAGGTAAGTTCTCTGAAAATCAAGTAAACAAAAGCTTCTAACCGTTCCTTGAGACAACGTTTAAAGTTATTCTGGATACAATCAGTACATGCCCAGCCTTTAACCTACTGATGCACACAGTCAATACGATCCTTTAGCGGAGCCGAACAACCATTTTACACCACCGTGGGTAACAGCGGATAACCCAGTTCTGCTGCCAGGGAAAGGCGGCACTTCGAGCAGCGCTGACTGCTTCAAGAAAGATGCAAGACCAGGGAACTGCAGCAGTTGAAGACAACACGTGTCATCTTTCTGGGCACCTTGCCTTAACTGTATCACCAAGAGAACTGGCGCTATACATTTTTAAGAATTGTAGATGAAGTGACTAGGGATTTATTTAGAAAAACTAGAGTGTCCTAATTGACCTTACTTACCACAATTGGCACAACGTGCACCACCCCGCATACTACCACCCCCATCCTGAGACTGAAACACAGTAGTGCACACACTCTTCAAGAATACACATTACCAACAGGGAAAAGTAATAATCTCAAGGCTTGCATCATTTCACAGCCGAGTTGTTTGACAGGCTAGCCATTATATAAAGCAGCTGTGTTATCTGGCTCTTCCTTTCATTCATTTATAGACTGGAGCTGTTTTTCTAAAGTCAGTTGAAACTATCTTCCTCATTACAGGTTTTTGTTCAATACGCAAGGAACTTAGCTACAGCAAAAAACCTCAAAGGCTTCCATTCTGTATATATCAATATTTTAGAAACAATGTTAAACTGGAAGCCTGTTAGGGTTTTCCAGATACCTTATGGTATTGGCTGGAATTCACCACAACACAATGGAAAGATCTCTTTGCAAATTTCTGCAACCTTCCTTTTCACAGAGCTGACTAACATTACTTTGTTGTGCATCTTGGTATTACTGGACAATGTAAGGAGCAAAGACACTCTCCTCTACTTGCAAAATAGAATAATCCAACAGTAATGAAAAAGTAAATTTTCACACATTTAGTTTTTAGTGTCCAGAAACAAGGGGCATGCTACATTATTGCAAGTAGAAAAGCTCCATAAAAACACCACAATCTGAGGAGTAAGTGTTGCCAGATTTTTTTTTTTCATTTGGCTGGGTTTTTCTGCATCCCAGCATGCAAAACTTAGGCAGAAAGCTGCAGTTAAACATGAGAAGACAGGATTTAAAACCATATTTTCAGACAAAAAAACCAAAAAAACAAACAAAAAAACCCAACCAACCAAAACCCAACCAAAACAAACCTCAGGTTAACAGGGATATCTTTTTAATTCTTTAATATTTCATTCTTTGTGATCCTTCACCAAGAGAAGACCTGCTCATATTTTTCAAACTGGAATGCACTTCTATTATTATATTGAAATATTTGTTGTTATTTCTGTACCAGTACTAACATATAGACAGATAGAGGAAGAGATGCCTGAAATAAATGCTATAAAGTCTAGGATTTAGGGTGAGACTTCCTATGGGTTAGACATTTTTCTGGTACTACCACAAACAACACAAACAATTATGCTTTTAGACTTTAATTTCTCCTCTTCTCCATCACATCCTCTTAACCCTTCTTTCTCTTTCCCTTTGTTTAGGGGAGTATGTTTCTCTTCTTTTAAACTCCACCCCGTTCACAAAAAAAAAAAAAAAAAAAAAATCCCACAAACCAATACGGTCTGTCACATCAAATAACCTTTTACTTGGTCTTCTGGCCTGCCATCACTGCTGAATCAGCATTTCCAAATATTTGAAAGCTTCATCTCCTTTCAGCATCTAAGAATTTTTCTACTGAACTGCTGAGCTCCTTGGAAAAAAAATTAGGAAGCCTGCGATGGAATGACCCTTCCCCCCCTCTCCACCCAGTAGTAGATGATCAGATGTTTGAATAGTCAGGATTGTTCTCTCCAATTCAAATCAAGTCAGACCAAGTTATAATAAAATCTTTTAAGTTGCAGGCTTAGAAGCCTTCCTCCTGATGGACACTGTTACCTTGCTTTAAAAAACAGTATTCTATGTAGGCGAAAAATAGTCTGCAAAATCCATTACTACTCCATAAAAGTCTCATACAGAGGTATTTACATAATGAACTGCAATTACTCACATTATATTTATCTAGCAAAGAATGAACCTATTGTGTGCAGTGAAACATAACTGTTCTGCACTAATATGCGCGCACGGTAAGTTACCTAGTGAAATAACCCATCAATCACAGGTTAACACTAAGCCTGCACCCATATAATGCCATTTCCAGTTCCTTCAAGAAAAGCAGCTGTAGAATCTGCGGTTGTGCCAGCCTGTCAAAGCTCAGCAAGAGGTTGGGAAGAGATGTGCAGCGAGCTCGCGAGTTGGTTGTTGTGGGCAGGGAAACCCTTTCTATTGAAAGTGCTGTGACAACGATCATCGTAAACTGTAAAGATCATGCATGCACCGTAAATATGCCTCCACTGGAGCAGAGCCCTCAGCTCCTGGCTAATAGGTATTACGATATAGAAATAGCACCAGAGTGATAGTTGGAGTTGCAATCCACCAACACAGATACTGGAGTCCTGAATCTGAACCCTGCCAGGAGAAGTTCTTTTCTTTGCTGACGCTACAAACTTGCATATGTATTTTAAAATTTAATGAAAACTTGACAGTGCAAAAGTCTGCTCTTCTTACTCTGTTCACAGGCTAAGTAAGGTTGGCTGAGCCTTTTATTAGTGTGCATGCAACATTCAAAAATGCATATAAAATCTGCCAGCAAGCTGGACCTTGATAGCTGGATTAGAAGGAATATGATCAATTTTTGCACACATCTGAACATTGTCAGAGTTAGGTATGTACATTTTTACTCTACCTTAGACTTCTAATAGAACATTTATAAATAAAGTATCATCGAGTAGGGAGTACATGCAGATCAGGTGTAGTTTTCTCTCTACCACATTTTTGAGTCATTTTCCTCAGAAGAATATGTTGGGAGACTATGAAACCCTTTCATTTTACTTGTAAGAATGAGACTGCACTTATGTGCTCCGATACAACAATAAGCAAGCCACTGTTAGACTGAAAAGCAAGAACCATTTTTGGTACCATTTCTTAATTCTATTCTTTAGTATTAACAAAATCCATCATTTAGCACTAATTTTCTTCTGTGATGCTGTTATAAAATTACATGATCTTTGCACGGTACCTGTGTGGGTACAGCAGGTCTCCACACGTATAAAGACTCTCACACCTTGTTAAAGAGAGTTTCTTTCCTCACATTTTCTTTAACAACTATATTCAACTGCTATTACAGCATTTCACAGCATTAAGGCACAGTCCACTTCTGAAGAGGCATGCTATGGGATGGAGAAGGGGAGAAGAGGCAGATGTAGAAGTTAAGCACATGTTCAAGTCCAAAGCAAAGTGGAGTTCGAGCAGCTGTAACCAGGGATCTTTAAACTCAGGAACGCGTGCTGTTAGTTCTATGCACACATATGTCAGCCAAAAGCAAAACTAAAATAGAAAAATATTACTACAGCAACCCCCTTTCCCCTTTTCAGTGGGCTTTAGTTTCCCTTTCCATGCCCCCACCACAGCTGAGCGGATTCTGTGGGTTGGCTCTCCTCAGCAGGTGACATGTTGGGCAGGTGAGCTCCCAACTCGTTTCTCACACACCTTCTCATCAGCAAGGGCAGGAACCCCGCTTTCAGCCATGCTTTACCCATCTCTCATCTCTGTATCTTCAGCTACCCCAATTTAAGAAAATCAGTTAAAGTCTATTGAAATTACCTTCATAAAATCTGCTTGAGATTATTAGGAATGTCAGTTTACTGTACCACAGAGCCCATAATCTACTGAACTATCATATAAGATTTCAAATTAGTGACATATTTCCTTCCCCCAAGAGTCCTGAATTTTCAGTGAGAGAGTTTATCTTCACAGTAAATTTCTGCATTCCGTAAGTATTGACCAGCAGTTAGACAGCAGACATGTGGTCAAGCAGGAAAGAGGGCAACAGTTGGGAACTGGCAAGCAAGAGGCATTCTAGTTTTACTTATAGCTTCAAAAAATTAAAACACAGCATAATCATCTTCTCAAATCCAGGATCTGGAAATGCAACAGAAACAGTTTCAAGGTGCTTAAAGGAAACCAAAATAGTCAGATGATTTCTTCCTTCCCCTCAGCCACTCCTTTCAGGATTAAGAGATGGCTTTAAGATTTAACTTACAGATAAGCACTTAATACCTTCATTAAAAAAAAAAAAAAAAAAATCAATTTTCCTCAAAAAAAAAAGGTAAATTGGAATTCTGTATAAGGAAAAAAAACCCCTCAATCTCATATTGCATCTTTTCGTCGACAATATTTTTCACTTTCATAATAAGTACTCAAAGAATACTCTCTAAAGCAAATTCGACATTCCTGTTAAATAAACTCATCTTCCCACATAGGAAAACCAACACACTGAGAGACTACCGTATTTGATAAAGGGGTTTATCAAATGCCCCAGTCAGCAGAGGCCCTGACTCAGTTTTGTACTTTAAACCACAAGATGAGCATTTCTGAGATAAAGCATAGGAAAAGTCAGAAGTCCAAATATTTTTCTCTTACTACAAGATTAGTGAAAAACCTAACATAAAGCAAGAACAATGAAGGACACTAGAAAAAAAAATTAAATTCTACAAGAACAGAATTTTGTCATGGTTATGGGAAACAGGAGCTAAATGCAACAAATGCACTGCCATGCAAGAGCAGAGCACAGTGCCTGAGGACAGGCAGAAGGTAACTGCCCCAACATCCACAAGAAGAACAGAAATCAGTTCTTGCCTTATGAGTAGAGGGAACTATAGTTACTCTGAGACATTTGCAACTAAGTCAGAGTAAAAATACACAGCAGAAAGAGAAATAAAATGGATATGAATAAGGTTTATGAACATAAAACTTCACAAGTGTTTTGGCAACAGCTATTTGAATCAGATGAGCTAAAGATAGGGGTCCTATGAGAAGAACAACAAAGTATACATTTAAGAATGACCAAGGAAAAGCTTAGTCATAAATAATAATTAAATACTTAAAAACATCCACCAAAACCAAGAAGCAGATCTTGTTTCAGCTACTACCTCCTTAACCATAAAGGTGAAGGATGTGATCCTGGCCGAGACAAGCAGATGTGAAAGAAACAGAATCCTCACCCCTTAAGGGGCAGCTCTACCAACCATGAGGGGATGCCTTGTAGGAGTAAATTAATGGTGCTAATAGCTCAGCTTGTTTGGGTTTTTTTGGTTGGTTGGGGGAGGGGGGGGTTCTCCTAAAATGGTATTAGTTCTCTTTCAGCAGTTTAAACTCAGACTAGAACATGTCAGGCAGATCACTACCCTCACTTGCAGGCTTTCAGTAACTTACAACTTCCAAAATGTTCCCCTCATTCTGTACAGTCTCTTTCAGACCCACTCAATTACTGTTTGTCTACGGGATGACACAGTGTAATTCTAGAACTTGACTATTTTGGTTGTTTACATCACATCGAACTGTGCAAGCAGAAAAACTCAAACACAAGGTTTAAACCAAGACCAAACCACTGCTAAATATATTCTTAAAAAAAAAAAAAAAAAAAAAAAG
>JAVJGG010000037.1:8482393-8499665 GCA_035590195.1 Aviceda cuculoides | reverse complement strand
AATATATTCTTAAAAAAAAAAAAAAAAAAAAAAAGGTGCAACTGCACCATTTACAGTGCTATTGGCAGGCATGCTTGCCATCAATTGGTAAAGTTAAGACTACTCCCAGTAAAAACGATTACAATTTTTTTATTACCCCTGTGATCCTGATCACCAGGGTCACGTTGTACACAAGTCCTCTGTTACAGAGAAAGGAAGTATAATGTTGGGTCACATAATGATACCGAGTTTAACTGCACATACAAGTCCAAGGGTTTACATACAAGTCCTCATGCTTACAGACGCACAAAGTTTTTATGAGACGGTAAGATACAGACTTTAAAATAAACAACTCCTTACAGTTTTATAAGTCTGCTGTTTAACAACCCACGGAGCTAGTACACAACAGTTGGGTTTTCTTGGGGGGTTTTTTGTTTGTTTTTAACAGCTAGAATTACACTTTAAGAATTGGACTACAGCTAAAATGAAATTACTGCACACTGGAGTAAGAGCTGGAACTGATTCATTAGTACGGATCTAAAATAACGCTAGGACAAAGCATGTGAAAAGTTATTCATTGAATGGATACAGGATTGCATATAAAAACTACATAAAATGAAACTGCAGGCAGATATGTACTTTCAGCATCAGCAGGTGGCATTAGCAGAGCATATTTAACATGTTTCTTCTTAGCCGAAGCCTTAGGCTACTTTAAAAAAAAATTTGGCAACTTCACGTTAATTAAATTGTAAAGTGACAAACAGTGATACCAGTAGTAGTTATATGCCCACAGGAGGCGAAGCAAACGAGTCAGTCTCTAAGGAACAAGGTAGAAAACCTTCGGATTGAGAAAAGCCTATTACTTATTAGTGGGCAATATAGAGTACTTTCTAGTTCTGACAGCTGAGTCCCTTCAGGAAGGAATTATTCTAGAATGAGACTATAGAAAACACAGAATAACCTACCAGTTAAGTGTTATATATGTGAACCATGATGCTAGAAAGAGTAACAGTGCCAGATCAATACAGAGATGGGTAAATGTATTATTGCTTATGCAGGAGTTCACAGTATCAATAAAAAGAAAACATTAATTAAAACTTGCAAGGCTCTGAAGCCACCAGTTGAAAAGATTTTTACTTCTGGAAAACTTGTCATCACAAGGTACCAATCCAAGAGAAACAACACACTAAAAAAAGTTATCTGATTCTTTTCACCGATTTCAGCTTTTATTTTGTGCCCTGTCACTATACTTGTTCTGTAACAATTACAAAGATATTAGTACAGCCACCCTGAACTTGCCTAGAAAGACAACTTGCTCTTTCCGCACATTATCTATGATTTATTTCAAATTTTTTCAAGACTGAAGACTCAAAAGAGAAAGAAAATGCGTGCCTTGTAGTACATGTTTTCGCACCTATTCTGCGAGTAGATTAGAAAAGGGAAATGCTATACATTGTATAAGAAAGTAGGACAACCCTGTTAGGCAAAGACACAGTGCAATTGCATCTATGCATATACATCTTTAAGAAAGCGCCCATCCTACTGCACAGTAGATCTAGTAATGCATCAAGAGAAACAGCAGCAGGCAGTCCCTCAGGGAGCCACCACAGCCTAGTCCCTGGCCACCCTCCACCCACCCGCGAAAAAAGAAAAAAAGCAAAAGTAAATTGTACCATAGGACCCTTTTGAGAAAGGACATTCAAGTCTCTGGGATGTGAACTCGCTCTTTAAACCATTTTGCAATTAAACATCACTGCCTTTATGCCAAGTGTCCACCTGTGCTTTAGACTGGTTTGTTTATTGTAAAGAAGGCAGATGTGGCCTATTTTTGTGGAAGTCTTTCCTGCTGGTGTATACTGGGCAGATTAAAAAATACTCACTAGACTGGTTCCCCAAACAAAATCCCCGTCATTGGGCACTGAAGAGATCATAGCTCAAACCTTTCCAAAGTACAATTCCTAGTGAGCAAAGAACCAAAACTGTCAATATCAAGGGAAATTTACTGATACCCAGAGGGAGAGCAGTTCTGAAGATCAAGTAACAACAGTTAAACTTCACTTAAATGTTTTCTGCCAAGTTAAGCCCGTATCATCTTCTTGCCCAGCATACTACACAAGACATGCTCAAAGCCTTGTTCTAACTAAACCAGCTACATGGTGTGAAGCGGGAAATTGGGTAGGAACAACCAGGGGTGGTTTTTTAACCTCTGGATCCATCATTGATCTTTTGGCCCAAGAGTCTTCTGTGCCTTTCCTATGTGCTACTTAACTTCTTTATCAAATAATCCACCCCTTACCTCCACCTCTGTTCACCTTTTCCTTTTCCGCTTAGATGATGTACTTGGAGAACCCATTTGGAAAATAAACCAGCATTTTGCAAAAGCTTTGATCTATTATCATCAGCATGCTCCTCCCCATTTCAATCTGTTTCAGATCCTTTTTGTTTACTATAGCTACAAAACCACAAACAAACAACAACAGCAACAACAAAAAAACCAAACCCCACACACCACAAAACATCATACACAGCACACACTGACTGCCTCACAGAATTCTAAGCTAACAAGCTGTTAATTTCATATGCCACATTGGGAAAATTCCTCCTAAAATATAAACCACTTACAAAACCCATTATATACTTTTAACATCCTGTAAAGATTAATGTCATTCACTGTTAAGTTTGGACATTCATTCACTGTTAAGTTTGGACATTCTTGCAAACAGTTGCAATCACAGGCATAATTCATTACAGTTCAACAGACACCTTCACAAATCAGCTAGATATAAACATATAACATTCTTCCTACAAAATGAGCAAGCCAAAGCGGGGGCAAGTACAAGACTGTTCAAAACCAGCTTGGTTTGAGTTTAAGGATATATAGCCAGTTTGGGTTTTAAGGGGTTATTATATATACATATTTCACATACAGTGTTCATTCCAGAACTTATCATTTTGTGGACTCTAATTTAGCTTTATTAAACTATGTAATAACAGAAGTTCTATTAAAACCCTAAAACCAGAACTATAAACTATGTCCTCAATGTTATTAGAAGGTGCTGACCAAAGGATACTCAAAAGGACCTGCATCTACCATATCACATAATCCATTTTTATTTATGAAGCCTGCCTCAACATTCCCCTTGCTTTATTAGTAATAAAGAAAGAAGAAAGCCTTAGTCTCATACTGGATGAGGTAAGCTTTTGTACAGGAAGGTATATATTTATTGAAAATACACTTTTAAAACAGAACTAAATGAATTTTCCTTTACCCAGCCTTCCACATTTTCACAGAACTGAAATACAATTTAATCATTAAACTGTCTCCATGGTGAAGTACACAAGCAAGGCAATGCTTCAAACATCACATAGAAACCCAGAAGTTGGAAACAAGACACAACAAGAATCTGTGCTACTTTTAATAAAGAATATTTTACAGTTAAGGAAATATCTTCCTAACAAAGAGCTCTAGATTCATCTTTAAGCCTTAATAGCAGAGACCTGTGTGTAATGCAGTCAACAGCTCTCCACTTCCACTAAAGAACAGCAGGCTGGCATCTGTCAGCAGTTCAATATTACAATAAATATCGGCTAAGTAATTCACCTTATTTTTGCCTGCACCTTTTGCACACCACACAAATAACTCTGCTCTTCCCTTTAAGGAAGGCATCAAGTTCACAGCCACGCAATTCTGCGCCAGTTTTGCAGGAGACCTGGGGGAAATAGCAGCTATACATACCACACAGGTTTGATGGTGAGGTGGTAAAAGCAGCATAGTAGCAACGAGCTCACATCATTCTTGCACTCTCAAGGTAAGTTACACTAGTTCAAATCCTGTTCATCTGGAAATATAACTTTGAGATTTCTCTGTTCTAGAATCGATATCAAAAGGTGGCTGGTTAGCCTACACTTGCCAGTCAAAAATCCATTCCATTTGGTTAGCATTGCTACTAGGCAAGCATGCTACTGTATACTCAGGTTTGTATTATAATGAAAAACACCTACCTACCAGGCAGCAAAAATGACGGCTTTTATGTGCAGCATAATTATAATATATGGATGGAAAAAATAAGTTAGTTAGAGCCATTAAAGTGGCTAAATGAGTTAGAAAGCTGGATTCATGACCAGTCATATGAGGCATACAATGAGATTTAGCTACAGTGTACATGTATGCACCTGATGACACGGTCCAGCATATTTAATTAGCCAAATATCATCCCTTAGGAGCAAGAGAATTAAAAAAGATAACAATAATAATAATCATCATCATCACACCCTCGCACAAGCTAACAAGCTATTCTACCAGATGACAGAGAAAATTGAGTATTGAGGAGACAGATGGAGAGAAAAAAGAGGAATTTTCAGCTTTGGAGCAAAGCAGCCCACAGACAGACCTGCAGAGCTAGGACTACCCCTGCCTGCGACAGCCCTGGGGGGGACCTAGGGGTACTTGTTAGCCTCCAGCAGCAGCAGAGGAAGCTCAGTGCCATGCTAAACAGGAGCTGTTTTTTGAGACCAAGAGCTTTCACACATATATGTATTTCTGAAGAAAATTGTAGCCTGTTTATATACGTTGCAGCATTCATGACAACGTAAGTCTGGCTGTTCTGATTCAGGCTGAGTTGCTGTGATGCTGTAGTCTATGTCCAACAGTATCTACAAACAGATGGCTAGTGAAGAGCCATGTCATCCATTCACCAAACATCAGCTACAACTTTCAACTCTGAATATGGCATATTTCATTTAGATTTAGACTTTACAGACTCAGATTGATCAAATTGTGTAAAATTTGCTCAAAGGAAAACTGTTCACATGCTGATGACAAGCACATTTACTAGTAACTTCCATCTTCAGAAGTTCTCTCCAATAATCTACTTTTCATAGAGTATGCAATAAACTTATTAAAAGATCTTATTTTACTTAGTATACACAGAAAAACAGGCTGACAACTCTCTCACCTGGTCACTTCGTACATTGTTCTACAATTCCTATTTTCCCCTCACCGTGCTATTTGAAGACTGAGACCTCTCATGTACTACTCCACGCAAGAAACAGACTCTGTTGAAAATTTTGCAAAAAAGGGAGAAACATCTAACAAATAAAGACAGTTCTAAGTGATCATAAGATAAAAGAATAGATATGTGAAAAATCATAATTATATATTACTCCTTTTCTGCTACCATGAACATAATTGTAAATAAGAACAGCTTCCTTCTTGAAGGACCAATATGTAAAATAATTATAATTCAAAGCATGCAAATTCATGCAAGTTTGAACAGTTATTTCTTCAGTCCATCAGGTTCTTCTGGGAGTAACTGTTTCTTTATCATAGCATGTGGTGCTAGCAACAGCACATTATAACACTGCAAGTTTTAAGTACACTCTGAGAGACAAGTTAAGGGATATTTCCATTCTCCGATGCCACATTGAAACAAAAGCCATACACAATCATTCTGGATGCCTGCAGCCACATAAAAATGAGATAAGAAAAATTTATCTGTAGTAATTCACCTTGCAAAGTGGATCTTGCATATAATAATAGCACCCTTTAAAGACTTCAAGGTTGGCTAATTTTTACCACTTCAATGGTAGTTTAATGACTTTTTTCTCACTCCCACCAGAAGTTTTTTTCCACTGTTAAGTCATTGTTGCATCCCACCCACCCATAGCCATTAAGAATAAAGTCATCAGATGGACTTTATTCCTCATGGGTAAAGCACTTACTCTACCAAGAACAAGCAGGCCAGGTGGTAGTACAACATCTGAATGGCTAACAAAAGTGGTGGGATAGAATTTAAACAACTTAGGAAGTGAATGATGTAGGTCTGATAAGATGGCAACAGATGCTTAACAGCAGCTCACTTGACGGCGTCATCTCCCAAAGGATGCCCAATTTATCCACCTAGTTACATAGCTGATAATTTTGTTATTCTCTCAGCAAAAGAGCTTAAAACAAACAAACAAACAAAAAAATACTTATTCTAGTACAGGCATCGCTGAAGTCCCAAAGCTTTGAGCCCCCAGTGGTCAAAAGCAAGCAGTAGCTTCAGGATTTTCTCTTCTGTTAGCAAGCTTGCTGCTTCAACCCCATCCCTGTGCCTTTTTTTTTTTTTTCCTGGGGAAAAATGGCCAAGGTTGCTTGGCAGGGAGTTCTGGACAGTGTCATCCAGAACATCAATCAATGTCATCATAAAGGTCAGAGTCACCACATGCCAAGGGTGAGAAATTTTCCATTTCACTGATGAGCCTTCTTTCACATCCCAAAAAGGAGTTTTAACCAGAGGAAGCAAAGAGAAGGTATCTGCCAAACCACCATCTCAAATTATAATTTAATTATTCCCTCAGCTATTCCTTACCACTATCTGTGTGTATCTAAGGGGGTGGGGGGGGAAACACCAAAACCACACCGCAGCACATGAACAACAAAATCTCACACCAGCCACCTAAATGACTCTTGGTCCTCAAACATAACTGATAGCATCTATGGGAATATCAAGTACAGAAATCATTTTGAGAAACCCTCGCAATAGGAGAAAGGAGAACAGAGTTAAGTAAAAAGACTTAGGAGGTACATCTTTGTCAGCTAGAGTTTGAAATACTACCTTACATTTAGATTACATCATGGGTGCTTGACACCTCTACCCTCATTCCAGAATTTCTATTCCAATCTCTGCAAACCAAAATACAGACAGTGGACATACTGAATAAGACCACCTGATCATGCCCTTTCTGGTACTGGACAAAGAGGACTGGTCAGTATCTGAAGTTTCCAGCAAATTAAGGAAACCTAGAATTAAGTGTCTTTTAACTAAACTTAAAAAACAGGGTATATTCAGAAAGGTTTATCTAATTATTTTTCTTGAAGAACAAGGATGCAAATAGCCTTACAGAAAGAAGGCTTCTGAAAAGAGATAACAACAGAACAAAATTGTCTGAGGCTTTTAAGGTATGCACTCCTATCACAACCAAAACAAAGATCTTCTCCTCACGCAGAGAGGCTATACATAGCCTAGACAGGTAACATGCAAAAGGAGCAAGAGCTGTTGATGGTGGTACCAAAGGTAAAAATAAAAGTATAATCAGAAATCACTTTTATGAGTATTTGTATCTAAATAATACCATGAAGAAGGACCTTTGTTACTATTTCAGTGAACAGTAAGTTTCTGGTGATAGCGCATTGTTTTACTTTCAAACATCCTACAAGTCTTGCAAAATGTTCACAGCATTTACATAAAACAAGTTAATAGAACAGATAATCTGTGTATCTGCATTAATTTACCATGAAAATTCTAGTGCTATCTTCATGGGGTTTTTAGCTTTTTCAGACCAGATACTGAAATGTTGTTCAAGCACCTAAAAACAGAGTTAGACATCTGCTAGAATTTTCAGAAGCATCTAGCACTTCAGATGCCTTACTTGGTGAGAATTGACTACAATTGCTTTCCGCTCAAAAACAGCAACCAGCATTTCCCACCCCACAGAATAATAATTCTTATTCATCTTAAGTGTTACATAAAAACAATAACAGGCTGTAAAGTCAATATCAATTTCCAAAATACAAACTACTTAATATCAGTGTATAATCAAAACGCATCTGAATAGCGCTAACCACAAACTGTACTAGCCAACGCTAACAGGTATGCATGTCCTGTGCGTCCTGTACCCACATAACCCAGAAAAATACATTTATTCAGTCTTATGTCTTTTAGACAAATACCATTGAGTTAGCGTGCGAGGTGCTTCCAGAGCATGTAACGACAGAACCATTAGCTTACTTTACAGCCAGTCAAATTTGTATGTTAAAGGGACCTACCTCTGAGAAAGTGCTGAAGATTTGGTTCTTGATTTTGTACTCCAATTTTGATTGGAATTTTACCAATTCTGGAATTAGTTTTAGTTAAAAATTAACTGGTTTGTAAGAAGCAGCATAATCCAAGTGTATCTTTTACAATTCAATTATTTTTTTTTTTAATCAATGCTTTATTGTTTGGCAAGAGAACACATCTTTGCTACTGAACCCCCTAGCATCTTCTTTTGTTTCCTACCACACCATCATATATACTAGAAATGCTCCCCAAATGTGATATTCCCACTATGGACTTTTTTTTTTAATCCTACTGTTTTCCAAAACAGCTGCCACTGATCATTATCAGATGCAGGCAGTCGAGCAGAAGAACCACTGCTCCAGTCAGAGATGACAGTTTCTAGGTCAGCATTTTCACTAAAGGGAGCAAGTCAAATGAGATCCAAATACCAGACAGCAGCTGTTTATACATTACACCAACCTGTACAGAAGTAGTGTATCCAGCTTAGTTATTTATTACAGGCTTACAATAAAGATGAAAAGGCTATTGCGATTGGAGTTGGCTAAACATTAAAAATAATTTTGCATTGCTGTTTATCTGGATCTTTAAAAGCATTTGCTACTATTCTCTTTTTCCTCCTTTTCTATCCTCTTTACAGAGGACTAAAACAAGGTTAGAAAAATGAAGTCTCAAAATAGAAAAAGCAGACCTTGGATGCTCCAGTATTACTTGGAAAATGGAGAGTTGTATTCTGCTACAGAAGATAGCACTTCAAATTTGAAAGGTCAGCTGCAAAGCTTGGCTTCAAAAGCCACTCACAATCGCAACACCAGAGAACACAAATAATTCTTCCTGGGCCAGGGAACAAGTACAGGATCCTGGAGATGATTGTTTTCAGGCAAAACTGATGACAGAGCCAAGTATTTCTTGATGCAATCCTACCATCTTTAGTGAGACCCTGCAAAGTCCCGTTTCCCTGAAGACAGCAAGAACTGGGCACCAGCAAGACATTTCCCTGCTCACGGCCCCTGCTGCTTTCCCCGGCAGCTCTGTGCGTTTGCACATTCTGCACCGCCTCCTCTCTCCCCCCGCAGCTGCGGGCTTCTGATGCCACTCATCGCTAATGGCTTCTTCACCAACCGATACAGATTGCTGTTCTTGCTACACCCCGTCCTTCCTCAAAGTCCTCAATGGGTTTTACGCCCATCGTGAATAAGTAGAGGATCTAAAACACCAGTCTGAGACGCTCGAGTCCAACCCCCTGCCTGCCATGTGTTCACAGTAAAGCAAAGTTCACACAGGGAGACAGTTATGGAAGTGGTAGCATTCTTCTTCAATGACATTCACAGACTGTAGGTCTGTTGATTCCTTTCCCTCCCCAGCAAGAGCTCCGCATAAGAAAATCACAGCATATTGAGGCAAATATGTTTATATTTACCTAACATAATGTTTGTCTATACTGGAAATAAGCTTTGCACAGTAGACAGTCCTCATTCTTTGCAAAGTAATGCTGAATCCACCATCACCCGCCCAGTAAGTGTTGGTTAGATAACTACTACTGATTTATTGACATTCTACCATCAAAAATTTAATACAAAAAAAAAAAAAAAAAAAAAAAAAAGGTAACCCCACAGTGACAGAAAATTCTTTTGTATTATGATACAGTCTACTGGAGCCAATAAATATCTTCAGTAGTACTTCCAGACAGCATAACATTACTCTGCAAAGCCACACATTTCCCCCCACCCCTTTTTCATGTTGTTTCATTTGATAGAAGGATCAAAGCACCAAGTCATTTTTTCACCCCAACTCAATCAGACAAGGAAATCTTTGAATTGATTTTTTTCTTTCTTTCTTATTTTTCTTTTTTTTTTTTTTTTCCTTCTTCATTAGGAAGAATCTTTCCAAAAACAGTCTGACATTCTGAAGTTTCATAATGCTAATTCTACAACAGGTGTAATGTCTCTGAAAGCAATGCTCTGATGGTTTATTTATGGGCTTTACTCTTTCTTTTCACTTATGAAAACATATTCAAGGTCTCTTCTTATGTCCAACATATATTTAGAAACTCTAAAGGCAGCATCCATTCATCAAAAACATGAAAACTAAAGACAAGAGTTCAAATAAAAAATTTGAAAAGCCATTTGTGGCTACAGCTTAAGGCTGTCATGCAAAGAAGTATATCAGAATACCTCCATTAATGATTTCCATGCAAGCACTACAAGGTTGAAAGCCTGTTACTACGGGTCTTTTCTCTAATGGGAATTCAAATGACTGTGTAAAAGAAGGTGAATAAGAAGAGATGCAAAAAACAAACTCAAAATAGTTTAATTTCAGAAGTCATGAAACATGACACTTTGTTCAACAACACAAAAGAAAAGATACCATAATTTTCTCCTGACCCTTGATAACACAGAGAAAGCAGGAATCATCCAAGGCAGCAGGAGCCAGAAAATTCAGTAATCACTGACAATCTGTACCATTAGAAAAAGCTTAGTGAACTTTTATCATGTTAGTGTATTTTTAACATGTTAAAAAATCTTCAGTGACAAGCACGCATTTCAACACCGTCATTACAAACAGCATTGAGAAAAGATGTAAACAAAAATCACTACTTTCCATTTGTAGCCTGACCATATTTTGAAACTTTATTTCTTAATTTTAAATAGGACTACTAAAACAAAAAGCTACCAGAGTACACTAAACTCAGAACTAGTGCATGCTGGCCGGGTGACATGCCCATAACAGTCAAGAGTAAATCAAAAGAAGTGAGCAGGGAAAGGCACAGACAAGCAGCAGAAGTCACAGCCCTTCACACCTAAATAATTTCTGAAGTAGCACATGCTTCTAGTTGTTACAGAGCAACTGCATAACTGAACAGCCTCCATTTCTCCGTCCAAATGGTGGTTTAGTGTCCCTTTCTAGATCAAGGGGAGCTGGTTGAGATTTATCCCAAATTGTTCCCCACAGCTGGTACCACTGGAGAAACATCTGAATGAAGAACACCACATTTTGTAGCGTCAAAATATGCAGCTTCTGTAATCATTCAAAAACACATTGGAGCTGTTGAGTATATGGGTTTTCAAAATAGAAACTTTAATAAAAAAAATACAATCTAATTTATTTTAAGAGCATTAATTTACATTCATATAGCACTTCAGAGAGGCAGGGGGAGATCTTTAAAATATCGCAATTCCTTTGTTCAGGCAGAAATTTTTATCACCAGCTTGTAGACCTCAAAACTGAGGTATAGCAATTTGCACAAAAGCAGAAATACAGGTTTTAAGAGCAAAGAACTGAAAACCGGGGAGTGCAAGAAATAAAACTAGCACTGCTCTCTCAAAAAACAAACCCACACTTGATTTCCTCCCATTTTCACTTATTCACATCTTCGAAAACTCTTCAAGTTTGCAGTGGAGTTACTAATTTAAGTGCAGTATTACAGAGCAGTTACCTTTGAGTTCAAATTAGAGAGCCCTAATAAAAATTATTATGCACATTCATTTCAGAGCTGTACTTGTTTTGGAAAGAAGAATGAACAAGCCCTATTCAAAACTCAAACCCATTTCATCTGGGAAGAATCTCTCCAGAGTACAAGACAGGCAGGGATAAGAGGAACTAGAAACTGTTATTGAAAGAGAAAAAACAAGGCAAGCATCCAGTTCCCTTGGCTTCATTTTCTGTATAAGTAATGGACAAGATACATCACTTCAGTAATCTTGGCTCCATAGCTCTTATACTGTGTTTGCTTCTTTTAGATTTCTTTTTAGATTGCATCCATCAAGATGCAGGAATTTAAAAGCAGTTCTTCAATATCAATGTTCTTCCTCTCTCTCCTTCCTCAGGGCAGATGCTGGGTACCATGACCCAATGCCTCCAGTTCACAAAGACAGATTTACCATTAGCATCAATTTCATCTAAACTGTTAATTGAGCTGCATAAGGAAGGTCAGAAGGTCCTGGCTCTTGTTTTAATATTGCCTGCACATTTAAGATAGAAGTCAGTAATGCATTTCAAGATGTCAGCCAATTTCCCTTAAAGCTCCACTGTATACTTCAAATGAACTGGCAAAGTTTGGAACAAGCACCTATACCAAAGAACAAATAGCTATTTGTAGAACAAGTGTTCTATAAACAACAGAAAATGTATATACAACATTTATATATAGAATATAATATTATATATGAAATAGAACACTTATAGATAACATTTGTTCTGTTGTTATTTTTGTGAGTTACAGCAAGACAAGGACTTGAAAACACAAGCAAGCTTCAAGAAGTCAAATGTGAGCAAGTGATAGCTCCAGAAGCTGTTAGTCTAGAAGTGGGTATCTTCTATCAGGCAGCTAAATAAGAAAGCCACCAAAAAGAAGACTTGCATCACACTACTGAAATATAACATGTGAAAATACTTAGTGCAGATCAAGGATTTTCTTATCCCCGGTCACTTAAAAACAAATTAGACTATTTAACTGTATTAAAAACAAAACATGCAAGCAACAAAAAAGTTATGGTTGGCTGAAAGAATGTTCTATCATTTCTTTGTCTTTGTGGTTTTGAGGAACACAAGTTCAAAATACCAACAAGTAACATTCAGAACAAAAGACTGGAATATGTAAAAATTAGAATCATCTTTCAGAATAATAATAAAGGTTTTATTGCTCTGCTGTAAGAGTTCAAACAGTATTAACACGTTGATATCAATGAAACTAAAAACTTGTGGGTACAGCAAGAACTTGAGGATTGCATATTGTAATACCTCACCAAGAATAAAAACACAGGTTCACTGTGATAATGCCATAAGAGAGATACATTTTCAGCATCTATTGCATTTGTGTCAAATTAACAGTCCACTTCACACATGGTACTTAAGAACTAAAACCTCCTCATATCTAGCTGCATTGCTCAGTATTTGTTATTTCTGTTTCAGCACCATCTGCAAACTCTGTTTTCACTGTCATAATTTCCACAGAGTTTACATAGATTACTACTACATTGGTTGTTTGGGAGTGTTTGTTTGGTTTATACTGGCAATTTAAAATTTAGATCTTCTGACTCTATCTTCTTTAATTATCACAGGTGTTGCATAATTCAACTTACACCAAACTCAGCTTGGTATAAGATTATAGTTTCCATACATTAACCAATCACATAAATCATGTGGAATTCAAAAAAACCAAAACAGTTTCTTTCTGTGAGATGACACAGGCCTGTTAATACCTATCACACCATATAGTATGCAAACTATAAATAGGAATATTGAGTAGACTTTATGTTAATAATTTAATATTGTATGCATAACAATTTGTAAAAGTTATCAATATCAGCAGCTGTGGGACCTTTGAAATAATGCATTACAGTTATTGGCCATTGCTCCCTTCCTTATATTAAAAGTGGTTTCAAGTACACAGGTTGCTTAACTAAATGGAAAATATACCCATGCTGATACTTGCAGGTCCAAGAGCATACAACTTTACAAAATCTACTATTTCTTATATTTGATCTTCACATATCAGTCTTAAGAAATCCCCAGAATGTATTTGAAGACATACATAAAAAAGAAGCTGAAGAAGGTTGGAAAAAGTTAAGGTATCCTTGCCAAGGAATTAAAGCCCAATTTTTATTCACAGAATTCTAACAAGCCAAGATTTCTCACAAGCACCATAGAGCAAAGATATCTACGCACCAAAAAAGCATGTGGATGTGTCTCTCTCTCTTTCCCATGTCTGTTAAAGCCATGTAAGCTACTAGCATTGCAGAGGACCTTTCTTTTTTAAATATGCATGTAAATAAAAATGAAGTTACCTACGTGCAAGGTCTCCAAGATGTCAATTATGATACAAGAAAAAAACCTGCAATCCTTCGGCAAATTGATAATGCTGTTTGCCAAACTAAAACATGATTTTCCATGTAACTCCCAGTAACAGCTTAGCTTTTATGAGTGACAATAGAAGAGTATATTGTAACCTTTTTAACCTACTTTCTTTTCAAAGAAAATTACAGCCCATATCACTTTTTCCCTCTTGCACTTTAAGAAAAAAAAAAACCCAACATATTTTTTCAGCTCTGGTTAGTGTTGGTCCATGGACCTTCACTTATTAAAAAGGGGGAAAAAAAGATCGAAATGCGTTTTATAGGTAGCAGAAAATTGGAAGCAATGGAATAAAACTAGCGAGTCATTTCTGCGCCTAGGAAAGCATTATCCTTCTCCACGATATGTGATGTTTCATGAAAAGGCTAGCTAATGGTTCCACTACTAAAGGACTTGCTGTGTTATTTTTAAATATAAAGGTTCAGCCTGTCAACTTACAGCTCATTATCGATATTTCCCGCTTTCTTTTCAAACAAACAAAAAATTCCTTCAATGAGACATCTCACTGTACTTTCAGCACACACACAACTATTCAAGCCCTGAAGTAGAACAAAAGTATCTTACTCCTTCGTAATTGAAAAGTCAGCAATACCTGTGGTTCACAGGTTTCCAGAATCAAAACCACTGAAGATTATCTTTAGAAAAATGGGACTTGATAAATTCTCCATTACATTCACCCAAGAAAGTCTGTAGGTTTGAAGTGTATTATTAAACCTAATTCTTGGAATGGCTGGTTGTGCTCCAAATGGGCTTTTATCTACTATTTTAGATATGTACAATGTCACAGTTGATTTCTGGCTAAGTATTCAAACTTTCTTTCCCGAGCAGCAGAATATCTACGAAAAGGGAGATGATATTTCAAAAAAGCATGAAAGATCCTGAAAGCTGCCGAGTACTACACATGCATCTGGTGCTCCTATAGATAAACATCGCCATTGTGCTTTATTGATTACTGCAAATAATGTTTTTCTTTTATCAGACTCGATTGTTTTATACTTTGTGTTTTTCTGTATTAAACTGTAACCGAGTACAGAATTCCAATATAATGGAAACATATCAACAAATTATATAAAGACTCCAGAAAAACCCAAATACAGGCAACAGACAGGGATTTACTTATTTTTTAAATGAAGATTGAAACCATGCATCAGTATAGCTCATCTAACCAACAGGGAAAAGGAAAAGCTGCAAGTAGGACAGGAGTCAGTGCGCCAAAGAAGAGTTGGTATCATTCAAAATGCATACAGCTTTCAAAGTTAGAATAAACAAAGTCAAAAACAGACTCTAGATTGAAATTAATAAATATTTTACTAGAGGCTATGCTAAACAAAGAAATAACACACTACCAAGTCATTTAAAAGAATAATGACCAAAGCTTTGAGGAATATACAGCCAGATTCGCCAAAGATAAAACTAAGCATTTGAACAGGTATTCTTCTTATCTAATATAATCTACAAAGCTATCAAGACACACATCAATTTCTCATTTTAGGTGAAAATACTACAGTGATGAAGAATTTAAAAATAAAGATGAATAAACTTTGACTTTCACTTTTAAAATATAATTTATGCATATTTCAGCCCCACTGAAAGGCTTCTGTAAACCAATGCTATTTTTAAAGGGATCTTTCAAAGAAATGAAATTTCATCTATACATATTCACTTAAGCTATCTTAATCATTTTGTCTCTACAGTTTGCATAGAAAGCAAAAAATTAAGGTAAATTAGAAAGGAAGAAACTGGTGTTTCACAAAAAAAAGAAAACAACCAAATTTGAAGTATATGTATTAAAAGGAGAGGTAAGTACATACAGAACCACATTAACTGCAAGGTTTGTTAAGAGTGTTGGTTTCCAAGTCATGTGGAAATCAGCTTTTCCTTGCCCCATAAAGCAGTAGATATCCTCCAATTCCAGAAACTTGCCACGACCCTTCAAGGACCTTCTACATGGGCATCAGCATATTGTTATTACCCCAGAGATAGCATCTCAATATTAGTGTTATATCAGCTGCTTAATGAAGTGGCTACTGAAGCTAGTAAATGACAACACAGTTGCAGGAAATTACCTGCTGCTGCTGCTACTATTGTTCTTCATAGAGAGAGTAACTACACCATAGTGTTCCGGGCAGCACAGTACGCATTTGTTACCCCTGCTGCATTTAAGGGAGGAAGCCTGCAGTCTTTAGAGAGAATGTAACTGGAACAGCCAAAGTTATCAAAGCAAATCCACAAGCTGTACACATCAAATAACTTGCTCATTTTCATTTCTGTAAATTCTGCACGTACCAGCTTCCTTCTCAGTTTTAGCCAGAACTGGACGCAACTGTTCTAAATAAATGGACTAGATGGCCCTTAAAGGTCCCTTCCAACTTAAACTATTCTATGACAAATACATGCTAGAGTCCCATTGGTAGTTTGACCTTACCATATTCTAGACTACAGCTTTTTTTTTTCCCCCCACATTGCTAGCGATATGAAATGATGACATTTATGAAAAAGAACAAGTTATATTATGAAATTATATTTTTACTAGCACAGATGTTTATAAGCACTTGTACATAGTAGCAGTGAAGGGAAAGTTCACATACTTGAGAAGTCTTAAAGATGTTTTTTTCATAAGTAGCTTCCTAGTTGTTAAACAGGACTGGACAGTTTCCTTAGCAAATTAAAAATAATTTTGTTTCCCTTCTTACAATTTGGTGTATGGTACAGCCTTCTTTGTACCACACATTCCTGTCCTGGCAGAAATGCCAGTACGTGGCATTTCCTTTGCTGGTGTTAAGACAGTGATATATGTTGGTATGTACTCCTAAAGTCATTTTCATAATTTAAGAAATCATGCTTTTCCTGTCTGCCACCTCCCCATACCCCAGTCATTCTTTCATTTAATAGAAAATAAAGAGATGACAATGCAAGGGCTAGGGAAAACAAGACAAAAGCAGCACCACTTTTTTTAAAATGGATTAATAAAATGCATACATATGCAGGTTATCTGACAGACTAAAAGCAGATACATATAAACTCAGTCACAACCAGTATCATCTGCCCACAGATTTCTGTTTTAAGATCGCATAAGACATACAGAGCATAAGCATGTCTGCAAACTCACTGCTGTTGGCTTGATGGCCAGTCCCGAGTTCTGCAGCTGTCAGCTGCAGCAATCTAACAGAGTCAGAGTGTGCAGCAAGCAGATTGTAATTTGGTCCCCAAGAGAAATGGGCAAGGAATGCCAAAGGTAAGTCATATTTATCTAAGGACTAGAGTGAAGTGCCAGGCATAAGCAAGGTATTATTAGATCTTCTTTGCTTTCAAATTCTTTTCTTTGTCCAGTCTGTATTGTTCAGTAAGTAAATCACAGCTTTGTTCTGAAGAAGCTTTAACTTATTTCTTACAGCAACCCAAAATAAAATTCTTGTAGGTACCAAGGTCACCAGACCACCTGATCACAAGCAAAGACACCAGTAGATGAGACAAGATGATTCAGCAGTACAAGGAGTTAGAGGATAATAACTGAACATAACAATAATGCAGCAATCCAGGCTGAATTGCCACCTCAGTAAGACCCAGGCTAGAATAGAACTTTCTAGGAGGAGACGTAATTGGGGGGGGGGGGGGTGGGG
>JAVJGG010000037.1:8470678-8482383 GCA_035590195.1 Aviceda cuculoides | reverse complement strand
CCCCCCCCCCCCCCCCCCCACAGAGAAGAAAGCAGCTTACTACACAAAGTACATTAGATGGTTTGTGATGAACTTGAAATTAACATTATACCACTGAAATTTTCCAACACTTGGAATTCAGATATGCCTATGTCAGACTGTAAACTTTAGAAACATTACAAGAGTGAGCAAAAAAAAACCTATCTCCATATTGACACAAGAGAGATTCCTGTAAACAACAGCAGTCTAACTTCAGTTCTTAAATCTTCACAGTTATGCATTTCAACAAGATGCCACTGTGCAGAAGTAATTACTACTAATGGCAAGACAAGCTTTTCATATCAGAACTCCAAGGGAATAGCTACATAACCACCTGGATGGGGACTTAGACCTTCAGATCAAACAAACCATATGAAAGCTTTGGAGAAGAACAAAAAGGTCTCATGGGTCGTTTTAGAGACCAGAAGGGCATTTCATTGTCTGCTAAGTCAGACAATAAGCACTTACATTATTCAGCAGGAAGGCTATAGGCAGGAGAGGTAGGGCAAGATATTCCCTAGGGGATTCTGATCCAAGCCAAACGGCTTTGAGGAGTTACAAAGAAACTGTAACAAGGAAGTTCATGCAGGTGCATTTTTGTCTAGATCAGACATTCTCAGCTGTTTTCAACTAGAGTCCCCATATGGCAAATACAAGTCTATTGACAGAAGCTATTTTCCTCAGTTACCTTTCAATCACCCTTTAAAAGTAGCCCAGATTCCCAACATCACTAGTCTATACATAATTCCAGTGCTTTATGACATGAGTTGTAATGGGAAACTAACTAATTCGATCCAGTTCCCATGCAGCAACAGTTGACAGAGATATGTAGTGTAGATGGGAAATCTAGTGTGGTTAATAAAACATGCAAAAAATGAGAAAGGTTGTATCATCAGCCTTAATGCTCCTCTATAAACCTTTGAGGAAGTCTGACGTGAAGCATATGTCCACAGTTAAAGAATAATAAGGGAGAGTGCAACATAGAATCTCCCAAGATACCCATCCAGACAGGCACAGCATTTATACCAGTGTGAGCAACAACTCAACATCAGCCCAAGAGCTAAGAACTCGTTAGCTAAGACCTAGCTCTGCACTGATACACCTACGTTGCTCTCTATACAAATTTGAGTAACAGCAGACTGGGACACTCAGCGCTGTACTTCATTCATGCAGCATAGTCCTACCCTTAGACTGAGAGTTTGGAATAAGCACTTTTCAAATTACAGTTCTCTGCAGGACAAGCACAGGAAAAACTGAACATGCTATCCAGCCACAACCAAAAAATACCACGGCCTGGTAGGGGAGGGCTGGGGAAGAAGAAGAGAAGTCTATGGAGTAACATCTGACTTGTGGCTATAGTGACAAGCCTCCATTTCTATGTACTTATGAAATCTCAGAATGTTTTCTCATGCCTGATCTTGTCATCAATTTTACACTTCTGTTCTGCATAAATGCAAAGTGTTATCATTATAAGCATCACTTAGGCACTCATGCATTCCTGGAGATTTCTCATAGCACACAGTAATGTCCAATCTGCTCAATTTAAAAGAATTTCCACACCAGAACATAAATACTAGGGGACAAAGATTACTAACTTGTCTTCTAACTTGCTCACACTAAAGTACCACCTTCCTCTACCATGAGATCACAGGAGGTTTTTTGTTTGGTTTTTTGTTGTTGTTGTTGTTTGGGTTTTGTTTGTTTGTTTGATGGTTTCGGGGTTTTGTTTGTGCATTTGCTGGGTTTGGGTTGGTTTGGGGGGGTTGGGTTTTTTTAACACTGTTGATCTTCAATTTTATAGGAACTCAAAAACCCATTAAAAAAAAGCATATTTGTTTTTCATAGTATCATACTTACAGGCCAGAAGCAGCACACCCTGAAACATTAGTGCTCAATGCCTTAATTACTAGGCAGTGTTAAGCAGACCCTTAAAACTCAGAGCAATATCAACAGCAGGTGATACTACCATGTGCACCATTATGAGCAGAAGCTACTGAGGGCTGCATGATAACTCGGACAAGTTTTATGAGGCAAATGGACCTCAGACATTTCTGTTACTCATGATAATGTTGTACGCAAGAAAAATTTTTTTACAACTTTGTGGGGAAATGATGGGTATGACACATATCTATGCTGTTCCAACACATATTAGAGATAATGAAGAACATCAAGGCACATGTGATAAAGACAAATAAAACCTAAGAAAAGTTGTTTTACTAAAAAATTTTATACAGCAGGAGCTACTTCAGAAAAGTATTTTATTTTAAAGAATTATGCTAATAATTCAAATAGCTTTCAGGTTTTGGTAGTATGTCCAAACATGAAAACGTAAGCTGGCTATCCAGTTATGCTTATACTGTCAGGATACTGAAGGCTGAGATATGATATGCTAAAAACTTGCCTCCTGACTGCAGGCACAAGGTGATGCAATGGCTTTAAGACCCATAGGACTCAAGTGAAAATATTTGAAAGTGAGCTATATAGAATCTTTAACACTCAGTTTAAGCATACTTTGCCCAACAGTAAGTTAAACCTACAGTTTGATACACGAAATTTGCTTGAAGTGGCAACTAGAGACTTTATGCAAATATGAAAAGACATACTGTTGTGTTTTTCACTAGTTATTACATGAATATGTCTTACAGAAGATTTTATTTGCTTATTATTGACATTTAATGAAACAAAATCAAGATCCCTTGAAGAATAAGCAATAGGTCTACCCATTTTGAGTTTAAAATTACAAGCCCAAAAGATTTGGAATTTTAAAAAAGGGCAGAGATGATGAAAGGTACAAAAGCCTGTGACAGGAACTTTGAAGGTCTTTTAAATATGAGAAGAATAAAACAAGACAAGTTAAATAATCCAGAGTCAGAATAGAGAAGGAGAGCATACTGAGAGCACTTAACGGTTTGTCAGAGATCTCTCTCACAACATCATCGCAAATTATCATTTCCCCCACTCCAAGACAGAAAACTCACAACCAGTTATCCTATTGTTTTTTTGCAAAACTAGTTCTACATCATCTTACTGCATTTTATTTTTAAATAAAAATAAATATTTCAACAAGCAGCTCTAATACTAGAAACACCGCTAACTGCGTACACATGTACTACAAAGGCTTCTAGAAGACTGCAAACTAGACATACTTAAATTCACAAACATAAAGTCAGACCAACCAAAATCAGGATGAACAAAAGTCAAGTGGACTGTACACCCACAAAGTAGATGAGGATAGGAACCAGTACTCACCCAACATGCAGGTCCCACATAAGTTCTCTCACAAATCATAAGAATACATTCAACAGAATGAACCTCAACTACCCCTTAATAATATTCTCTAGCTTTTCCTTCCACAACACTTTCTTTCTCCACAGCCAACATCATCTCTTATTACCTGGACTCACCTAAAGCACCTGAACCTAATGTGTTGATTAGTCCCAACTGGGGAAGATAATGAGGCATGCAATGAGGTCCACATGTGTGTGGTGGTGTTTTTTAAAACAACCACATAGAATTTGTTAAAAGATCTTTACTAGTTTGTACCTTTCTAGGGTTATTTACTACAAATTTCATCTCTGTAATTCATCCCATAGGGTGAACTTGAACTTAATTTAAGTTTCTCCTTATTAAGTGAAAGTGCTTTTGTGAATGCTTTAGAAATAACCCATTAACTTTCAGGAATTACTGGATTCATGATCTGCAGCAATGAATAATTTTTATTGTTGAAAAAACTTCCTATTATGAAGTTTTCTTTTGGTGAAGACTTTGTATGTAACATTTATTTTACTACTCTAGAGAAGTGCAATTTGACTGTCCTGAAGAATTAGAGGATACCTATTTCTTTACAGGCAGAAAAAAATCTTTACCTCTAACAGAAGAGCCAGCTGAGGTGCTTTGGGGGCAGAGACAGACAACTGTTATTTGTGATAAAATATCAAAATGCATTATCTCTACCATTATCACTGATTTGTGTTGGTCCCTAAGTGCTACTGTAATGAACATGAGTAATCTGAGCTCAAGAATGTGGCTTATCTCAACACGTGCTGCTGATAATAGGATGTGCTATGAATGCATAATAGATACAATCTGGGGCCAAATAAACTGAATAAATTAAAAATATTTTTCAGTTGCAGGCATTTTAATTAAAATATCTGAAGCCATTATTGCTGTATGCCGGCACTGAACCCCATGTCTGAACAGCCAATACACATATCCTAATATTTCAGCAGTGTTCAGGTCTCCTGACCTGAATAAAAAACCTTGGCATACAACATACACAAATAAGCCACTTCACAATTTGCCTGAGTACAAGCTTACATGGATGCATTACCCTAAATCTTCCATAATTCTACCCTTAGTACTACTGCATTAAAACAAGCTTTCCTTATTGTATTAGTGAATGCTGGTCTCCTTACAGCATGTTTTATTTTGTTCTGAGGATTACTGTGAAAGAAATGCAGGAGTTAACTAGTTTATTTAGATCTAGCAAGATGCAGGCCTATGAGGAAAAAGTCAGAGAACAAGCACACAGCCAAAGCCACTGCTATGACCCTTAATAAAACAATGCTCAGCCTCCCAAATGCAACTGCCAGAATCATTAAAGCAAGACCTTAAACCTAAATATTTAAATACTTTAAAAAGTATTTGCATCTATCAACCTGATCTACTGAAGGATGTCTCTGCCCATGGCAGGGGTGTTGGACTAGGTGATCTTTAAAGGTCCCTTCCAATGCAAACCATTCTATGATCCTATTATATATTTGAATATTTCAGCTGGCATCCCCAAAAGGTATTTGGAGTTATTCAAGCCTGACATTCTTGTCGTCTTCTTCCTTGTTCTTCTTTCATTCCCCCAACCAAACAAATAAAATTCAGAATTATGTCAACTTTCATAGGAGTAATGGCCATTTAAAATTAGTATATATTATTGTTTACAGCTTAGTCCTTGGTAAGACCCAGAGGAAAAAGAAATCACATACATACTCAATACAGTGCCAGAACAAAGAGATCTTTAGTAATTTTTTAATTTCACATAACTTAAAATACATCCAGAAAAATAATTCCATGGGGCAAACTAAGCAGATAAGGTGGGTTAGTGAGATTACATGGATATGTAGTCTGAAACCTCATCCTTGGAATCTGCTCCACATAAGCAGACAATTCCATCCAGAAAAGCCTTAATTGAAGCCATGGAGCTGCTTGGGGAAAAAGACTGGCATTTGCAGTTCAAATGCAGCTAAGCAAGCAGAGACTCAATGCAGTTGTTACCCCAGCTATTCTTCATTGCTCTGTGTTTATCCCAATCGGAGTCCTATAGGATAGGTTTTCACATCAAAATCACTATTCCTACCTTTACATTCTCAGTAGAAATCTAAACTCTAATACCAACTCAGTGTTTCTCCAGGCTGAGACATTTCAAAGAACAATTTATGGGAAACTTGCATGAGTATTGCTTGTGCATTATCTGCTGGAAGGATAAATAAAGGGACTTCTGAATCCATACATAATGGTCAGTTCAGAACATCTCACCAAAGAAAAGTAGCACAATTAAGAAATGAAATAATTATGCAAACAAATAATTAAATATGCAAAAACAGTAAAAGAAGCTAGAGAAACTTTCATTAATGAAAGATCAGTTAACCAGAAATGGAACATATCTCTAGATGTCTGGTTTTAGAACAACATATATTTGCTCTAAAGGTTTTTGGGGGTCTTTTTCAACAGTTTTGCTGCGGACTTTACAACAGACCTAAATCTGCACTGAAGTACTTCCAATGCAGTTTAAATATTAGAAATGACTGTGCAAAAGTACTGTTCATTTATTGAACAGATCTATAGATGAGACTTTTTGCAAGGTTCTGACTCAAAAAATTTGTTTTGTCTATACAGTGAAGAGGTTCAATCCAGTCTCTATTTGAATTCAGGACTACTTATTCTAGCAGCTGCTGTGCCCTGTGCCCAATGCTGTCCAGTCTTCTTCACACATTAATTTACATCTTCTATTTTTATTAAGCGTTAAAATACTTACCATATATGACACAAATAATTGTAACATATATTTGAGGCAATGGACATTTTTCCCTCTTTTTTTAATGTAATTAAAGTAAGATGTTACTTTCTAAGAGCTTAATCAGCCTTCAGCAATTGAAAAACACCTTTGGCATTTCAGGGATTTCATACCCTTGCAAATTCCTCATTAATTGAGATATTCAGAGGAAAAATTGTAAAACAGTGTAGTACTGGAAATATAGGAATGAGTTTTGTATCTGGAGCAGGATGTGAAAGACACAAAGGAATTTGAGGTTACAATGGCTTTCATGTTTCTCTCGAGGTATTCAGGAATGGACACTTTAGCTGTTTAGCTGGCTGGGTCCGTGATAGCATAAGGAATCTTTGCTATAAACTTTACCGCCTTTGACTTACTCTCTTCTTTGCCCAACTCATGGAGCAACTCTTTGTGTTTGACAAAAACAATACTACCTGTAAATAAACCCACTGAAAACAAATTTTAAATTCATTGTTGACACCCTTGCCTTTCAAAGGTACTCAGACTTACATTGTTCTGCTCTTTGGTTCTGGCTCTTTTTATGAACAAGGTATTTGTCTTTTCTAAATGTGTTCAAGCACTTAATTCTTCTTTGGTGTTTCAGTTTATGGCTTCTGTATGTGCTTGCAAGGCACAGAGGTAAGAGATAAAATTAATTAACATCTATAAGATCCAGAAAAGGAAATGTCTATTCAATGCAAAGAAATATTAGTGTTCATTATTATACATCAGATAGTTTTAGAAATCTCCCTCTCCCACCTGGTTATAGCTAATAGCAACATTTTAAGAATAAAAAGAAACTACAAACATGCTGGTTTAATAGTACTTTAGTGATCCCAAATCAACTCCACTCAAGACACTTGTGTGTATTTTTCCCAAATGCCTTTACTATATATTGGAACAAGCATTCAGAGGATTATTTATGATGTGACCAGAACAGAAATCACTAAACTATTCAGCTCTAGTACTGTCTGAATGTGTACTAGGTTTCCTGCTAAATTCCTCAAGGCAAAAAGAAAAGATTCACAGATGGGAAGTATCTCTATGCAAATGGATGCATTAGGAAAGAAAAATCTGATTAAATTACAGTTAGTCTCACCCACTTCATGAAACACAAGAGACCTACAATATCAGTGGTTGTAATTTAAACCTATCCTTGGAAAATATTTGTAAAAAGATGATGATATTCAGGTACTTTGATATAAACACTGATAAAAGATTTGACCAAGGCAGAGATAGACACACTCTGAGATGAGTGAGGGATTGATCTGAGCCAGATGAAAGGGGTGCACATTCTACACTAGGTCACTCTCACTTTCTTACACAAGGTTATGTGGTGTTTGGTTCCTCAGGAGATAACACAGACTGTAGTGTTAGAAGCCTACACCTACCAAATGTCATAGGAGAGGAGGCAGAGACAGGAGTTAAGAAAGAAGTAAATGTCCCATATTTCTTCTTCTCCTTCCCTCCAGTAAATCTTTTTTGGGGGAAGATCCTGGAAATCCTTCATTCTTTTTTAATGAGTTTTAATTCTAGTTTGCCTTCTGCATCTGGCCAGGCATAGTAGCAAGGGCATTTGACTTTGTATCCAAAACCTAACTCCTTGAGGAATAAATGGTACCATAAATGGGAATGGAGTCAACCAGATCTTAAGAGTCATTTCAGCTTTCATTTCATAATTTCCACAAACTCTAGACTCTGAAGCCAAAGGTACTCCAGATGAGTGGCACAGAACTGGTAATGTTTTTTAAATATATAATAGAAGTATGTTTTATACACATTTCAGTTTTCTTTTTCCATGCTTACAACTAAAACCCTGTACTAAAACACACCCAAATGGACATTGGTATTTTTTACTACTAATCTCCCTTGCTATTGCAAACCAAGACTACATTAGCAAAGCTCTAGGGCGTTGTCTTCACCGAAGTAATGAATTAAAATAAAATTGCTTAGATGGTCTGGAAGGACCTGGGGTCTAGGATGCATTTAGCACAGATGTCTTCAGCTGGTTTGCAAATGTGGTATTGGTGACAGGTGCCAGCTTGGAGAAAGAAGTTTTTTGTACTGTGAGCAAACCAGCATCTCTCTGGCCAGGAGCAAGTGGCAGAGAAATTTCCCTTGGCTCCTGATGACCACAAGTATCATTGTTGTGAGCTCCCTAAACTAAAGGAACCCATATGAGGTTTATGCACTGAGGTCTCCTAAGACAAACACCTTCCTCCACCTAGGATACAAAGCCACAAAACCTCTCTTTCAGTTACACAGCTTACCTCTGCAAAGAAATCCTGAAAGAAAATACACACACTGCAATCTACCATTTCTGCACGTGGTGTCAAGACCTCATTTAAATTTCTTGTCATCAAATTAGGCAAAATAGTGATTTTTATCTACTTATTCACATCACAACTGTGCTTTAATCACTGGGCTGTTCAAGAGAGACACACATATCCAAAGCATAGTCAGAATAAGCCTATGGGACTGATCCTCAGTGCCAGACAAGCAGAGAAAAAACAGTCAAAAGTACTATCTAAGATCTTCTCTCCTAGGTCTTTCAAGCAGCACAGCTACATTAACATCCTGCAAGCTAATTGGTCTTGATAAAGAGTTCAGATTATTACCTTATTCATGGAAGCTAAATCTTGACCCTGTCCTGTTCTATGAAGAGTTGTCAGTCTGTTTGAGGTTCCGTGCATTATACTCTACTGCTTAGTGTAGACATACCTTTATGCTAATATTAATACATTATTATGAAGTTGCTTGAGAGCAAGATCCTATGACAGTGCAAAATACTTACTATTTCATGTTTATATTACAGTAAAACACACATGCAATAAACAGCATTAAGCTTTCGTACAAGCACAAAGAGAGCAAGAGAATGTCTGACCTAGGAGTGAATACAGGTGGAATCTATTTGGTAGAAGTCTGCATTTAAATGCATGAACACCTGTGACAGAATTCAATTCAGTGCTGCATCAGTGTATTTCAGGTTCAGTCCAAAACATCTGAAATCATTTGAAAGTAATAGCCATTGGAGCTAATCATGCAAAACCAGCTTGGAAACTGAGAACATTTATTGACAAGGTTCCTTTTTATCAAGTCCTTCTAGTACTTACTAGATGTTCCAGCCTTAAAAAGCCATTACTAGGATCTATAGATATTCTTTGTGAGGTGCTTTCTCCCACTGATTTATCATCTTCTATTTCACTGTAAAACCTTCACTACAGGACTGAAGTGATTTCAGATTTGCACACAGCTTCACTGAAGTATTTTAGAGATACTTCAAGTAGCATTAAATTGAGGCATTTAACCTTGGCAAATAATTTTATTATAGTTTTGTTAGATGTCTCAGAAAGATTGCTCACCTTCCTTACTGCTAGTTTCTGGATATAGCACACATTTCTAATTTTAGACTTACAGAGATATTGAACTTTCCCTGAAAACAAAACACCTAAAGTCCTTCCAACACCCAGTCTCTCTCTGCTTTTGCCTTTTTCTCCTCTGTCCCTGAAAATTTTGACTAGTGTAAGAAAGATATTCCTTATTCAAATTGACCTTGTTCTATTTCATTGAAAATAGCCAAGTTTTATCAGTGTCATTCATTGATTAGCAGCAGCCAAAAAGATTTTCATCCCTCAAAAGAAAGAAGGGAGAAAAAAAGCAAGGAAAAGAACATAGGAAATGGCCCCTTTGCAGATTTAGGTTTAAAGAAAACAGTAAATTAGTTTCTAACCTGTGCAGAACTAAGCTATTTGAAGAGAATTAGACGAAAGTATCTGCCATCTTAAATAGAAGAATTCACTTCAGCTCAAGAGAGCCTTCTAAATTTTTCACTGAAATATTTACCTTTACCTAGATCCTTATATTCTGTCTTACCTGAGTCTAATCACATTTGTTTAAGTAACTGATATTACTATTTAAAAAGTGAGCTTGGGTCTATAGCTCCAACTCGCAATATTATTGCATGACAGCTGAAGGTAATGAGAACAGAGTCACTTATATGTACTCTCATTAGTATAAAGCTATGTGATGTGTATTTAGGCAATGGCCCTGCAACAATATTTTGTGTTAAAACCACAAAATTTAAGGCAAATGTTTATAAAATATTAATATTCTTAACCTGAATTTTCACTACTATGGAACATTTTTTGTGATGATATGTCATAACATTCAACTTTAAAATTGCTAGGTCTTATGTTTTTAGACTGAAAGTGTGAGCGCAGTTATGCCCGCTGTCTTGCTTCCTATGTCCATATGTAAATGTTGCAAGGCTAATCTTTATATGGTTTAGGGAAACAAAATATTTTGAAATCTGGAAAGTCTCATCGTCTCTCTGGAATTAAGTATTTTAGTAAGATCTACTGCAGCAGTTGAACTTATACTTATCGGTAGCAGCTAGTCCCTGAATTCACAAACACGTTTGCATAGCAAGAGCTTTCCAATTAACTCCCAGTCAAGGAGAGTTGTGAGAATGACTTACTACTCCCATGACAAGACACATTTAAGGTTTACAATTTCTTGCTTTCAATCTTCACCACCCAGGCACCTTTAGTGTCGTCTTTACTTTTTGCCTAGAAGCAACCGAATACTACAATATATGAAAGTGGTTTCTATGTGTGTAATACAAGCTTGCAAAAGAAATCACAAAGTGCTTATCACAGCAAGTCTGCACCCTTGCAAAGCACCATAGCAGTTTTTGGGTGGCTCTGCCTTCCAAAGATGACACATTTGTCCTGGCTGCAGTAGAATGAAGTAGGAGCAAATTAGATTACTCAAGGGAAAGCAAATCCAGGCAGACTCCATCAAATGACTGTGTTAAAACACATTCCCAGTAACACCTTCACCTGTCTGACAAGAGATCATACGAGCTAGCTAGTCAGTATATATCCAGTTACAGGCTTCCATGGGATACTGGATGCTATTTATCCTGGACTTTGTCAAAACAGCCATAGACAGAATCCTTGTCACCCCATACAGAGCGATATATCTATTGAACTGTAGGTATTTATTCATTCTAGGACTTGAAGAAAATTCATGGTTACCCTGGCAACTTCATGTATTTCCCTATGTATACAAAACACCATCCACTTAAGAGGAAAATGCCTTTATCAATATGACATATACATCAGTTGTTTCTAAATCAAACATTCGAGCTAGTCAGAATAACGTAGCTATACTGTTTGAAAGATCTAATAACTTATTCAGAGATATTTCAGATACCACCTTGGATGTCTCAGTGTGTATGTACTGTGTGCAGGTGTATACATGTACATATATGTGTACACACACACACTTATGTATATCAACTGCATCTCCAGGAATTTGAAATTCCACATGAGTTATTTAAACAATATCGTCTTATAGTAGCTTGAGAAATAATACTAACAGAATACAGGAAACATTGTGATAGCAATTCCCTTTCACCATTTGGAGTCTTTCAAAAAACTGTGACATCAATATGAATAAATTACCATGCAGAGAGTATCAACGTGAATTGTTTTTAAGCTAGATTTACAATTAGAGGATGCAACTATTAAGTAAATATAGTTCTTTGAAGTGTCTAAGTTTTATTTTCTAAGTTTTGTTGTAGTCATCTTCATATTCCTGGTGTATTAAATTACTATAAAATAACACATTGTTTTAT
>JAVJGG010000037.1:8456296-8470578 GCA_035590195.1 Aviceda cuculoides | reverse complement strand
TGAAAAAAAAAAAGTTAAAGAGAAAATCATCTAATCTTCATGATGAGAACATAAATATATTCAGCAGAACTTGCTTTCCTTCAGTAGACCATTCAAGTGTGACATTTTGGTCGTTTGCATGCAGCCATTCTGTCATTCCTCATTTGTAACTCTTATTTTACATAAGCAGATGTCAGAACTGTAACAAGATTTAACCTAACCCATATGTAAGCTTAGGAGTGACCATAAATCCCAAGTAACTGAATGCAAGCCAAAATCCAGCATAGATAATCACATGTTCCGATTCAATTTCCAATACTCTCAACTTTAATGAGGCGTTTGGGGGAATCAATAGCTATGTTGATTTCTTCTGTAAATTGTTTCCAATGATTTTGACATATGAGCTACACTGATTTGCTTTTCCCAAACTTTTCAATGTTATATGTAAATCCCAGTAGCACTTACATACCAATTAATGTCTTTCCCTACTGACAATCACTGCATTTCGAACTTGCATTTTGCTTCAGTCTGCTATCCAGCATGTTCATTCTCAGTATTTATTCTCTGCTTTTGAGTGTGTTTCAAATTGTTTGCTTTGCAGACATATTACCTTCCAGAGGCAGAAAGTCCATTATCACTAATGTCAGCTCTCTTTTTAGTTTTCCAGAGTTATTATTCACCATAGCTGCTTCCTGTAATGCTCTTTCCTTAATGGATAAGGGAACAAGGGGCTGCAGTTCATTTAATTGTTCCAAACTTTCTTCTCATTACCTACCTCTTCACTAGCGTGTAGTAAAAGCAAGTGCACTTCATAGGAATAGGCCTCCAAGCACCTTTCACACACTGAAAAATAGTATTGTAGATGAGTCTGTGAATGGGTGAATATGAAATGCTTCCTTTTCCTGAGACATCATAAATGATAACTTTTATTTCTTTCCTTTTACTTTTTGTCCCTAAGCAAGGGACTGAGTACATCAAATCCCCTATCGACATTTACTTTTTCTCACCTTGTTTTTCATTTCATCTTTTATGCTGGAAGATGTGTCTGAATGAGAAGAAATTCCATTTTGGAAGTCCATCCGATTTTAAAATAAGTCAAAACGTCCAGGGGCCATAAATCTGAACTATACTCCTCATACATCCATTTAAAGCAAAACTATTATCAAGTAGTTACATTTCTCTTCTAGGAAAAAGGATGGTCATAGATATTAAGAAGAAATAACCCGCATTCCATGGTCCAAATCAGTCAGATTGATTAGGTCAATGAGAGACACAGGACAGACATATTTTGATGATGAATTTGGATACAAACTAGTGCCACAAAGACCAGGAGCATGAGTGAAGATAAGACTTCTGTCATGATCATCAAACAATGGAGCAAGATGATATTGCAAGCAGCAGATGATATTGCAAAAGATTCCATGACCAAAATATTTACAGTTACACAGGGACAGAGGTTTTATTAACAATTATTTGAATACAATCCTGAACTGCACTAAGGCCAAAAAAATAATTTAATGCACACTACTGAAAATCTACCACTCTGGATTCCTGCTGAAACATAGACAGATGACAGGCTTCATGAGTTCACCTTGTACTGTCTGATACCTCAAATGTCTTGCATTTTTTTCTACAGATTGACTTGTTCATACCGAATACCTTCTCTAAGTTATTCCTAATGTTGAATGTGCAAGATTTACCACAGCAAGTGCCACTGAAACTACCAGGGAATTCAATCTCTAAAACTAAATAAATTGTTCTAACATTTTAGTCATCGCACAGAGGAATTTTAAAAATCTGTCACTTTGCAATTTTCATTGAGGCGTTCGATCTTTGAATGATTGATATAAAAGCAAATCAGAGAGGCATGTTCACTATTTCCATTCATTATTTATACTTTTATATAGCGTTTGTGTCTGCAGGCCAACAGACTGGGAGCTATTGTGGCAAGACATATGGGAAGTGTCCTGCCCTACTCTTAAAAATAAGAATAGATGCAACAGGAGCTGCAATCAGAACTTGTTACCTGCTGATCTTTCCAGAGAAACTTGAAAAAGGACAACTGTCTTATTTTTGGCTGAACATAAAAGCTAGCACAAACATATCGAAAGTATTAATCTCAGACAATTAGCTTGTTGATGGCACCTTTGATACAACAAGACTAGAGGTCGACCATGCTTCTTCCTCTGTAGGGTAACTGTGACCTGTTGGATATGAGACAGTTGTAAATGCTATAGATCTTCATTTATCTAAGATAATGACACAGTCTCACATAACATTTCATTAGTAAATGAGGGACATAGATAGCATCCCCTCCCACAGGGCAAACAGTTGAAAAACCAATCATAAAGAATATTTCTGGAGGCTACACCTAATGTGAGTCCTGCTGCAGTCTTTCCTTTGTCTGAAGCTTCAGCACTGGAAAAGGATGCTTGGATGACACCCCACTCACCAGGATTATTCAGAAAGATATCACTCTGTATGGTTCAAAATAATTACCTTTTAATATTTTTCCATGCAGACTATTTCTGTTGTCACAAGTACTCCAGGTGTTTGCAAATGGCGATGGGAATATTGCAAAGTTCACCTCTCAAGCTAGGGCTCAGATTCACACATACCAGTTTCTGGAGCCATTTACACAAAAGAAAGTGGTATAGAGTCTTCAGTCCCTTGTTATAATTAGTTTGACTAGATTTGCTTTTACACCTCCAAATCCATTCTGGGATGTAATAATTACTCTAATCTGTGGTTGAGGGCATAAAATTATACCATTACAAAGAAATGTGAGAAGAAAATGCAGAGCACACTTTGCATTCACTTAGGTTTTGTTCTTAACATTTGGATAATACATAAACTCTCATGTCAAAGAACATTAGACAACTTTTTGGCTGAAAACTCTGGACGACTGATTGACAGACCCTAAGAGTAATGTTTATGTGACTTACGAATATTATTTGTTGATATTGTGCATACAGTTATCATTAGAGATCTTACATCCCAATTATTTTAAAAATAATCTAATACCATTTATTCACTTCAGAAAGCATTTATACATTACACTGAATTAATTAGCTGAGGATTTTATCTGCTCTGAAAATGATGACTATGTATCACAAGTATAAGATGAACATAAAGGACAAAAAAGGAAAAGGTCACTTATCTCTCCCTCTCCTGACTCACCACTCCTTTTCTCATGCAGTCAGCCTGTTTTTCCCTAATGTACAAAATGCAGGATCTACAAATTTTCACTAAGGTATATCAGGTTGCATCACCACAAAAGATTTAATCTTAGATGATCAGAATATTTTAGGGGAGTGCATTATTTTAAGAGCAATTATTTCTGATCAAAAAAGCTTGCCACAGAAGATGAGTGATAATTACAATAATAGGTTAACTACTGAAAAGGCAAAGAATCATGAATAATATATTGTAGGTTTACAGAAGATGTACCCACCAAAAGGAAATTGCCTTTCATACAATTATAATTAATTATATATCCATCTACATATGTTACTTATGTAAAGAACCTCCATTTTCTGACAACTTTCCTATGCTGTTAGGCAAGGTTTCAGTATATGTGGCTGTTTCACAACTGCAAGGAGAAAAATGCAGCCAAATACTATGAGATAATTAACAGAAAGTGCATTGAAGTATTTTAAAACTTGTGCAGGAAAACATATCTTGAGAAAAAAAAAGGGGGCGGGAATCTCCATGTGTTGTGCTCACAATATTTTTAAATCTCTTTTTTTTTATTATTATTTCTCTTTTCCCATAGCCTCCCAAACTTACACAGAGCTGCCTGTGTAAGCCCAAAAGAGACATCAAATTAGTGTCCTCCCAGCTCACACAAACTGCTGAAGAAATAACTATTAAAGACTAAACCAATAATATCTTTTTCCATTGCTGTACAGTTACTCACTGAAAAACATAAGCACTGAAGACGATATGACTAAACAGTCAACAACAGGAGTAAGGCATTCACAGTCTGGTCCTAAGTAATGGGTCCTCAGTTTCTAAAACCTTCTTGGGTTGTGGCTCAGAAATTCACTATCAATTCTGTGATGATCGGATAAGCAGAGAGAATTTTTCCATAAAAAGATATAACTACCACATCAGTTGTCATCTTTTTAATGGCCATCACTCTGTGAATACTCACAGAACCCTCACTAACCTCTTACAGCTTTCCTTCAAAAGCCATTAAACTACCTCAAAATTCAGAAAGGATTTTCTGTGTATCATCTTTTCCTTGATTCCAAAATCTCAGTAAAACAATCTAGAAAAGAGTCTAGATGCAAACAGATAGATACAAACTAGTGTAGCATTGCTGTGTTTAATGTTCTGTTACTAAAATATGGAACCACAATGATGATTAACATTTTAACTGCTTGCACAATAACAATAATAATATTAAAGCAGTAAATTGTGGAGTCTAAACTATCATTTAATTATTACATTATGCACATTACAGCCAAAAGGGCAAGCCCGGTCCTCGCTACTATTCAGTGCCACATGATTCTATCTCCTTACCTGGTGCAGACATCAGATATTATACGACCCAGTGACACGTCAGATCAACTTGCCGTGTTCCCAAACGCCACCCCTGTGGCCACATGATCACCAGTGCTGATGCAAGGGAAACGGTGGGAACATAGAGATGAGAACAAGCTTTGGATCTGCTCAGTCTCCACCTCTGTGACAAATCTGACCGATCAGAGGAAAACAGACTACAGAGAAAGTTTTCATTAAACACACAGACTTAACAATGTAGCATTTTCCAACAGAATGGAGTTTTATGAGATAATTCCTGTACAGGCCTACTTCTATGCTAACTCAAACTGACATTTATTCCATTTAGCTCAGTTTACATCCGAGAACTTCATAAATATTCAGTAAAGGGGCATTTGTAGAGCATCTGGATTTAAGCACCTGGTCATCTGAGTACATGAATTTCAGTTACAAAATTCAAAACTGCATAAGAAGTTCATTAACAACTTTTCATTCACAACATTTAACAAAGGTCAACAGAAAAATGTAATGTGCCAAAAAGAAAAAAAAAGTTATTGTATATATTCTAGAATTTAAAGTCCAAGTTTTCCAAAATCTGACACCCAAAACCAGTCTGGTGTCTATACCATGGGAATAGTTTCCATTGCTTCAGTATGACTGACTGATATTCCACCTTCTGAAAATCAGGCCAGTAATATTTAGGCACTAACCTATGGACTTGGAATCTGATTTCAGAGTTCTGAATTGAAAATTTACCTTAATAGTCACAGAAATCCACTCAATATTCTTGTCAACTAATAAAATTTCTAAAGAAATTTGAACTTTCAGTCTATATATGTTTTCAATATCCTAAGGACCTATTTTAAACCCAAAGGTATAACAAACATGTAACGGAGATAATAGGACTCTGGCTTCTCTTATAACCTTAACCATATGAATATTTTATTCATTTTCCTGAATACTTTGAAATATACAGGTTTAGTAACTTTCAAAATAAAGATTATGGTAAGAGATAAAAAATGTATACAACAAAAGCAAAAGAAAACCAAGCAATAAAGAATGTGTTCTGTCTTCACAGAAACATGCATCTCCACTGAATCATCAAACCATGTTCACATCACTGTAGCTCAAATATAAGTCCTTCAGAACACAGAAGGATAAGAATACTAACATGGCACAACTTCCTCAGCAGATGCTATTAATCTAATAAATCCAAACATGAAGTTGCACAGAAAGCCAACAATTGTTTTCCACAAGTACACTATTATGAACACAGTAGGCTTAGTATAAGATGGACTATATGCTTATATATTAATATGTTTAAACATATGATTTTACTATGGTTAGGACCATTCAAATTAAAAGCCAGCCGTGCTGTGCTAGTAATGCTGTGTGTCTGGCAATGTACATATGGCATATTGTTGTCATCATAAAAAAACTACATATGAGGAGCTAATATAACTATCATTCTCTGTATTAACCAGTTCTCCAAAATTAAGGTACTGCAGTCTATGAATATTTGCAGAGAAGGTAATCATAACTCCCTGGAAGAGACTGAGAGCATCATCTGAACATACAAGTGCTGACAGTGGCCCAGAATTAACTTCCCACAGGTCTAGTCATGGCTTATGTTTTTTGCTGTCAGAAAGCTTTGGCAAACCCAGATAAGAGGACAGGTCAAATAAAAACAGAACAAAACAAAACAAACCCCACAACTTACAGCACTCTGGATTGTCTTGAGATGCTTCTAAGCAGTGAACACCAAAAGACACTTGCCTTACAGCATACTCTGCTTTCTCAGAGGCTCCTGTCTCTTCCTGCTGTGCCAGTGATAGAACTCACTTACACCTCCTACTGACTTCCATGCATGCTTTTATGCATTTCACTAAATAAGAAGTATTAGGTAACTAAACTGATAAATTTCTCACAGCAGGGAGGAGTTTTTGCAGCAAGGGTTTAGGCATGGGGAGTAATTTGCAGGGGACAGCAAGGAGGACGTACTTGCTATCAATTTCACAATGGGGAAAATCTCTGTTCATAGTCATCTGTGCAAAGCAGGTAGAAGTCTTCATTAAATATATTATCGGGTCTGAGATACATACGTCAAGGTAAGAGTTAAAAATTCTCCAGGCTCTACAAACTCTGAAAGACTTCAGGCAGACTTTTTTCATAAATCTACACTATCAACAACAAAAAGTAATGCTACTTTTGTCCACCTCGTGTTAGGTCTAGAGAAAGACTGGTTATACTTCATCTATAAATAAGAAAGGAGGTAAGAATATATTTGGACTGGAGAGCAGCTGAACTTCCAAGAGAGCTCTTTTCCAAAATAAACTCTTCTATACCTAATAGTTTTTATATTATGGGAAGAAGCATTTAATGAAATTGTGGTGTCATCTCTGATGGCAACCCTGCTTCCCTTGTAAAGAACTCTCCATCTTTAATAGAAGAGTAGTGGAATCATACACTACATGAAGGAAAATAGCTTAAAAGCTGGAACAGGAGCAAGAAGAAAGAAAGAAATGCTACACACTCATGTAGTGGTATAAAGCTGTAATAAAAGCTGTCAATAACTTGAGTGAAACAGAAAAACCCCTTCATCATCAGTTTTTCTACTATATCACATTTGCTCTATGTTTGTGATGTGGAAAAGAAGAAAACCCTGTTTAAGAAAAATCTTTGCAAATTCTTTGGTATTACTGCAAATATTTTATGTTTCAAAAAATTTTCCATCCAGATAGTTTCATATCCAAGACTAATGCAGCATATAAACCATATTATACATACTTACTCCTTTATGATTCATTTCTCTTGAATGTCAAATTTGTTTTAGTAGTGACATGCATTGCCTCATCCCACCATAAAATCCAGATGAAGGATTATATATATTTTCAAGTCTGGGTTAATCTGGAATTAATTGTAATTACTTGGAATTCACAGCAATATATCATGAACATCCTCTTAGACATGTCCAGCACAAAGGGCACTAAAAAATATAGGGAACCTGTAACTGTCTGATATTTTGGATGATATAATGATGCACAGAATTTTACTGATGTTTTATCTCCTTTTTCAAATTCTAGACTAAAAAATAGGCGACAAACAGGAAAGTGAATGCAAACAAAACTATATGTGGCAAACATATTTTATTAAATAAAAAGGCTCAGTCATGAAGCTTGATAACAAAGCCTAGTGTATTATGCAGCACTGAAATTTCTAAAATTATGATGAGATGGTTCATGAACATTCTCATTATGTTAATCCAGATTCCTTCAGGAACATCCAAGATAAAAGCTGAATCTGACAGAAACCATTTGTGGCTAAGCAACAGTTTCTGCACTCACATATCTGAAGTGCATGTTAGTTCTACAAAAATGCTTTGTTCCTAATCTTTTGAGCTGTTCCTCATTAGACATGCAAAGCTCACTCTTGTGTAATTTGACTGAGTTAAAAAGGCAAAACAGAAAAAGTTTACATCCAATACAACTATAACAGGAAATATGTATAACTGAAATCCTATTCAGATGGCCAAGGAAATGAAGGAATCATGTATTATTTTTGCAAAAATTCTGATGCAGTTTTAAATGCACTGTGGGCGGCACATAATGATTAAACCATCAGCAATAGCAACTTTATTACATGGCTTCAGGTATTATATCTTAAACAAAGTCAACATACATGTATTTTGTCATCCAAAGAAATGTGTTCTACTTCTGCAGGAATTTGAAGAGATTTCTTTTTGTGATTTTCAAAGGGACAACACTGATTCTAATTTTTGTAACATATGTTTTACTAATTATATGAATAATGAACAAAGAGCTTAAAGAATAATTCTAGTTTTACAAAAATTTTCCTTCTTATTGAAACCTCATGGTCCTTAGTCTTGTAGCATCATTTGCAAACCTTAATTAAAGTTGGCATTAAAAATGCCTTTTGTAAGCTGGAAGCAGAGTCTTATTCCAACTTACATACATAAATATTTCTTAAAACTCTAGCCAACTTTTCTCCCCTCCAGGAAACTCACAAAAGGATGTGAAAATTTCAGGGAATAATATATTTACATTTTTAATCTCCTGACTAGAAATCTAGTATTTTTGTGCTCAGCATATACAAACACACTTTCAAGAAAAAAAAATAAAAATTCCAAGAATCCATCTCCTGCTCACGATCAGTGGTATGGCACCCTCACTAAAATCACCAAGACCTTCAAAAGCTGAATATGGGTCATACTTTAACCTGACCTCTGATCAATACTGTAGTGAAGAGTTTTTAGAAAAAAAGCACTTAGAGAAACAGTAATGGTGTGCAAACCAATGCTGACATCCTCCCCCACACCCCCCCCACTATTTTTAATTCAGCTACAGTAGTTTATATTAAAATAATTGTAAATGTATCAACAGTTACAAGATTGCAAATGTTTTCCAATTACTATGTTTACATGGAAGGACTTTGCTACCTTGATTGCTTAATATTTGAAATGTCTGTGGAATTCTCCATGCATGAAAGCATTTCAAAGTGTTTATTATCATTTATATTAAATTAATCAGTATCTTGGGAATACAATTATAAGATATAATCCAGCACTTTATTTTTTCAAAAATTGAGAAATACACGTATGTGTGTGTTGGACGTCATCATCGTCATCTATAAAAAAAGCCATTAATATGAAACTGAATAACTAATAGAACTAAGTGATAGCGATAAGTTCTGTATGTCTATTAAAATTATGCATAATATATCACAGCTTTATGACCAAAATAACCTAAACCAAATTTTTAATAGGCTGTGGCTTTAATTCAATAAAGATTATGTTTCATTATAATGATGTAAGCACCTTTCTCAAGAATCATCAATAGATTAGGATCTTATTCTGTAAGATGCTGGGAGAAGATGCCAAAGAATGGCTACAGGCAATGAAGGTAGCTCTTTCCCCGAGAAGGTGCTGAAGGCAGTGCAATCATGAACGTAAAGCATTTCTCAAGATCCGATCCTTTACTTAGGTTGGACTAAGAATGAGGTTGGGCAAAAACACTGGATCTTCTATTTATTGTTCCAGTGAAAAAGACAGCTCTTCAGTACCTCTCCTTAAACCATTCATACCGTATAGAGTACCGAGAAAGCAAATGAGAGTGGAAGAGTAGTAAGCACAGAAGTGAACATAAAGCTGTTTGACTTTCTGTTATAAACAACAGTCATGTTACTAGCCCTAATTTTCTTACATCTTACACATATTTTCAAGCACTAATGGTTCAGAAATTACACAATTCTCATAACATATCTTTTACTAGTAAGTAAACAAAACAGGGATAGTATAAGGTAGGGTCAATGCCCGACTAAAATTCTTTTAAGAATATGTAATATGTAGCTTAGTGACATGGTCTTCTATCACCATCTGGCTAAGGCTCTACATATCTAGAGTTTTTTTGCTCTTGCCACACACAGTTCTGTGAACCTGTATTTATTTTGCTGTGCCTCACTACCTCTGTGTTTCCTTTGGGTTTAGCTACCACAGTAATATATCATCTACAATATGAAGAGCTTAACAGAGCTCCCAGGCATCTATAAATTTAGCCTCATAGTGCCTAAGGAAAGTTAAGTATCAGTATCCCCATTGGCAGGAGCATACCTGAAGACGGAGCAATTGAAGATCAAATGTTCTAAAGCAAATAATTTCAGTGAAAGGAGATATTATATATATATAAATATATAGGTAAATCTGAAAAGTCAGGATCATTGATATGTCAAGAACTTTGTTTTTCTTTAAGTGTGCCTGACGTACCTTACTCAAAACTACTGCATATAAGTCATGGGCCATGGCAATTAATATAATGCCAAAATGTCAAATTTGGAGGAAAGTTCCCTCAAACCAGTTTTGCCTTATGACAATTAGGAACTTATGCAACTTAGTGTTCCCTGGCTATCCAAATAGCACTAGAAATGAAGAATATTTGTCTATCCACCCTGATTATTATTTTTTGTTTTACCCTAAAGTTGAAACACTGCAACAGTACTCATTACCACATCATGGATAGTGTTTGGACTTAAAAGTAAACATTCTTGCAGAATTGTACTTAACTATGGCTACTAACTTTAGTGTAGGTTTGAAAGTAAGTGCTTGTAGAAATTCCAGTACAGAAATAGTACAGTATGCAGCAGCTTATCTTCTAGACAACATGAGACATAAAGAATGCCTCGTTTGGTCATTTCTTCTGTTATACTAACTACTGATTTAATCTTCAAGTCCTATTCTCCAAAATATGATGTACTCAGAAATTCATAAACACAATTTCAGAAGCATTTGTCCTCATCAACAGCTTCTCAGAGATTATGAAAAAAAAAAATAGATAACCAATAAAAACCAACATTTACTTTTGCAATTTATTAGCAGTCACAAAGAAGAATGCTGACTAAAGATTAAGAGTACCATTTTAGAATTCTGGTAGTATTCAGATTCAGTGACACACATACCTGATTGGTTACAGAGAAAAGCGTCCCTACACAGCCTTGCTGGAAAGGAAGACATGACATGTCTTATCCTTTTCCACAAAAGAACATTCCTGGATCAAGGTAGACATATATCTTTAATTTTCATGCTAATCCTTATGCTTTTTGATATGTCACCAGCAAAGGATCTAAAACTTAAATGTGGAAGCTATTATGACACAAAGCACATGAACATAGGCATCATTTTGCACTGAATAGTTCAAAATTTTTCAAATGTTAGTAAGCTTCTGTTTCTGGAATATATTTGAACCAGTGAACTATAAAATTAAGTATTATAAATAATAAATTAAAATTTTTAAAAGGGTATGAGTTCTTCTCCTTAGACTCTTCCAACAGGTAAGTTTCCTTTATCTCGTGTTATTCATGATTTCATTTGCTTTGCATCCTTTGGTCAACTTTCATTTTGTGTGAGCCAACACTTTTATCCAAACCATTTTAATCAAACCCATTCAGTAAGTTCTTTAGTATATAGCTGCATGCTTTAAAAACAACTCTTTGTTGTGGCATTTGCTATAGCCTGCAGTTATTGACTATTCACAGTTACAAAGACTAACAGTGCAATTAACTGCAATATCGTTTTTTAGCAAAAAATTTCACTTGCCAATATATGTGGTCAATGAATTGTTTGAACAGGAAAATAAAATACATTTTGTTATAAACATGATTTACAGAAATGGGATGGATCAGTCCAAATAAAGAATGGATGAGTACATTTGAAAAAAACGTAAAAAACTGCACAGGTGTGTCTTCAGCTATTGTGATTATTTTTTAAACCAGTCTTGGAACCAAATTTAATATTAAATGTAGTTCACAGCTCTTAAGCATATGGAAGATTAAGACTGTCACAGTAGCTAGCAGTCCTTATTTTTAAATTACAATAACAATATTTCATTACATCTTTAAGCAAGTATGAGTCTTCACAACCTTTGTATTTTAATATGGGGGTTTCAAAAGTGAGCATGGTGGGACAGTAAATTAATATTAACAAAATGCTTAGTCATTTGCTATGTCTGAAGGCAAGTGACATTTCTGATAGTATTTGGTGAGCATAAATTGAACTGACCTTGGAAGAAACCTTAATGTCCTCATGTGCATAAACCAGTGAGGAGCTATCTATATGCAGTTTCACACCTCATGAACTTTTACACATTATTCATCTAAATCAGAGATCCAAATACAAAATCTGGCACTTGGGACATCATGTGGATTTCTGATATTCCTTGGCAAATGTAGGGTCCTGAAATAAATGGCTAGATTTAAATGATTTACAGATGTAGGGGTAGGATAGTGGGGGAGAGGGCTATTTTCATTTTTTATTCCAGACGCATACCTAAAGTATAGATAATCATTGTTCTGCCTAAATGATGTTTCAAAAACACCGCATTTGAGAGAGCACAATGGCATGGAAACTGATTATACAAAACATGAGTGGAGACTGCAGACTTTCCTAGCATCTGGCATACTCAGTTAAATGAAGAGCTTGTCATATGCTGGCTTTTCAACTGTGGCATGTCACCTAAAGTCTGCAACGCTACAGCGTGGGTGAAATGACACAGCTGATATGCCAGTATGCGACCTACCTTTAATTTCACATGCCATCCATAGCTGCATCCCCCACTGTGAAATGTTGCAGGGGCATATTTTTCAGGTGATGTTACATTGTTTTGCTAGACTATTTACTCCAATTTAAAGTCACAATTAGCGCTTGAGATTAGAGGGAAAATGTTAGCCAAGCTGTTTGAATGGTACACTTTAACTGGAGACTGGTTTTTTCGTCCTCTCATAATGCTAAGCAACATTGCTACCATCATTTATTTTATGTCCAGGAGATAAATGTTTTTTCTGAAATGGACTATCAAAGAAGGCACATGGTAAATACATGGTATAAACCTCTACAAAACTATTTTTGGCAGAAGTCAAAAACAAAATAAAATGGCAAAATATGCTATATATTCAATATATGGAAATCAACAAAATATGTGGTTTAATACATATTATCAAGATTTCCAGTAATATGTTATGTTTTCATACACAAATGACAAAACATACAGAACAAGACTGCTTTAAAAAGCTACAGCAACAGCAGAAATACCCACAGGATGTAGTGCCATGAATGCAATTACAGAAATAATCTTTCATGTTGTGTCATTCAAATTGTAAAATTTCAAAATATAGTCACAGACACGTAGTTGAAACACAAAGTTCCAAAACAAAGTTTTTGATAGGGCACTTCATAAAAAGACAAAGCAAAGATCTATATCACTTTGCTCTGAAACTTTAGATACCATGTCATGCAAACAAAATAGGCTATTCTCAGTCCCCTCTCTATGAACTTTCTTCTTTAAATATGACCTGAATCTCCACCTCATGTCTGCCTTTGCATCTCTTATTGGAAGAGTATTTCACATCTTTATTTCAGAAGGAATGTAAAATGCTGACCGCTTGATGATTAGCAAACATTCCAGCTAGATTATGGCTTTATTTTTATAAATATGCAATATAAAATTATTTTCTTTTTCTCAATAATAAATATGTTTAAAAAAAAAAAAAACACCATAATTTAAACGCTACTAGAAGTACTTTTTGGGTAGCAGTGCAAATTTAAAGTTATGTTTGAGAGGATAGGTCCAACATAAGGAAATAGCCACAGAGGCTTTAACGCTGACCTGCCAATATACCTTAGTCATTGCCCAGATGTACCTGTCCTAGGGTAACTCCGTGTCTGTGTCTATTTAGCCCTTGCTCTTTCTGCTAAAACAAACATGTAATCTGCCTGTTCTGGAGAGGATTCAGTAATCCAAAGGATTTGATCTGTTTACCACAGTGTGGATCAATACCCACAACTCAGTTATTATGTGATGTGCCGGTGAACTAGTGTCCAACTCAGGCCAAAGGAAAAGCAGTTGAAGTAGTGGCAATCTCTGTATCCTATTGCCACTCCAACAATTCTGTTGTCACCGTTTTGACACAGCTGTGGGGAAGCTAACAATCAGTTCAGTTCTGACACTCTACCTATTCAAATTCTGGGACACATAAAGCATGTACATAGCCTTTTCCATGTGTATGTAGCCCTATTGTATAAAGACTCACAAAGGGATTCTAAACTATAGTTCACTTATGTTAATGAATATTTTTCAAAATTTAGGGAAGGAACGAGTCAATTATTGCCAGGATTTGAGCCTTTAAAAAAAAAAAAAAAAAAAAAAAAATAAGGAAATAAGGAAAGAAAGAAAGAAAAAAAATAATTACTACCTTCTCAGAGAAGAACAAATATTATTGAATCAGAAAAAAAT
>JAVJGG010000037.1:8445193-8456286 GCA_035590195.1 Aviceda cuculoides | reverse complement strand
ATTAATATTTTTAAAAATTTAGGGAAGGAACGAGTAAATTATTGCCAGGATTTTAGCCTTTAAAAAAAAAAAAAAAAAAAGAAGGAAAGAAAGAAAGAAAAAAAATCATTACTACCTTCTCAGAGAAGAACAAATAGTATTGAATCATCAATAAATGCAGTGTGAGCAGTCTGTAAAATATACACTCGAAACTATCAGACAAAATAATTCTGAAATATAAAAAGAGCTCCAAAAACTAGATGCAAGAATGTAAACAAAAGCTATTCTTTTTATCCTGAATTACCCACCTGACTCAGTGCCATAATTTTCTAGGTAGGAGGAGGTGAAAGAAAAGAGAAAAGCTTGAATATCTTTTCCCTTTACTCTCTTTCTCAGTGAAGAAATGGATGAAGAAAACATAAGAATCTGAAAGGGTACATTTTCCATTGTGATTGCAAAAATCTGTGATATACTGTAAAGCCTGGTACCTTTTATCTGTGTTCAAATTTGTGATGTTATTTAAAAAATGAATAATTTATGAAAAATTATAAAATTAAAATGCTTCCCACAACTCCCCTAACAATTTCATGCAAATATCTTAACTGCGCATCCCTTGTTCTTCGTCTCCTATTAACCCTTTCCAGTGGAATGAACCCTTTCCCTCTCTACACTGGGTTGTATATAACCCTAGGCATGAATAGCCTTGAAGTTAAATTCACAGGCTGGGACGTTTATATTACAATGCTAATTATGCAGGAAAAAAACAGAAATACATTGATTAAATTATTTTTCCTGGAATTTTAACTGAAACTACCATGCCTTTAACATAGTATAGATTGCATATACAATAAAAATGTGAACCGATCTGTGTACCACACGAGTACCCTGTAAATACTTCTCCACAAACACTGCCTGAGGAGTGGGCTGGCTGCACATTCATTGGTCTAGTCTTTTCACATAAATCATAGCTGTCCAAAGTCTAATCAGATTTCCACTGGCTGCCAATGTTCCCAAAGGCTTCTGCACTAGCCAGCTTGGCAGTTCTATAGGGAAGACCCAACCACACACTGTACAGCCTCCAGGGAGAATCCTTATGTTGGGCACATCCCTCCATGGCCAATTAAACTGGCTTTAGAGTCACCTTGCGCTGTTGGCATGGTGCAAAGAGCCTGCACTGCAGCTGAGGACCAGGGCCAAGGTGTTGTCAGTTCTGATCCTAAGGTTGGGGAACGCTCTATTAGAGAAATTTTAGAGTTATTTTCACAGCTCGTTGCAAAAGCACCACACACATAACCTTCTCATAAAATAAAATCCTTCCCCGTGATAAAAGCTGCAAATGAAAGCATTCTCACCTCAACGCAGAGCAGCTCCCATACCCATTATGGCTGTTGACTATGGAAATTTCTGAAAGAAGCCTCAGAAAATATTATGTATATCTTTTGTAGGTGTAACAGAGGAAAAGATATTTAGAAAGCTCTTTATTTTAGGAAGAATTTTAAGGTTTGTGTTGCTTGCAGAAGTTCTATGTTTATTAAATATATATGACATTATTCAGTACAGTGTTTTTACTGCCATACTATACAATGACAATCATCTATAAAATGCTGACTAACCAGCAGCAGCTGTTGAAGAACTTGCTGGAGTTGCAAACCAACCTTTCTCAGAAGTTTGAACTACAAGCTGAGAAAGCTGAAATATTAAGGAAAGGGTAAATGGAAACGATGAATAAAAACCAGCAGCTGACTTCACAGTGTTTTCAGAAATTGAAGATTCAAAATCTAAAACCACAGTCACCTGTAACCTCAAGAACCTTATGAGAACATTATAAAAATTTGGAAGTACACTGAAAAGAGTCGAGGAAGCAGCTGTTTAAATAGTAACACGAGCATTTCACATTAATTAATAGTTAAATACAAGAAAGAATTATTTTATGCAGAATTATTTTTCATGAATATATATGTATATATCTATCCATGTGTATACATGCATATATATACATATATATAAATGCAAAGCCTTTTAGGTAAGGCCATTTTCTGAGCTGAAGCAAAGCTATTTGTACCACGGAGCTATTTGCACCACAGAGTATAGATGGTTGTATTACATATTTCCTATGCAAGTGCATATATATGGCACAACTCTCCTCCACTTTAGTAAGAATGTGCTCGGGTTCTCTGTCAGCTAATTAGTTGCAATCAGGAAGCTGTGTGAATGCCTATTATGAATTTAATCAAATCAAATCACAGATATTTTCTTTGAAGCATATTTTTAACACGTTACACAGTAATGTTTCACGTTGTGGTACACATCTTAATACCAACACATTCCTGTGCACCACCAGTCCTTTGAAATGCTAGAACTATACTTTACCAGACATACTCATTAGTCCTGTACCAATTTCACAACTGAATGATCTTTCCTTACCTCTTATTTTATACTTTCTTTGCATCAAATCATGGCCTAGCTTATATTAAAAATGATTTGGTATATTTATTAAAACTAAAATTAATTTCATTAACACACTACATGTTGGTGACATTTTTCTATGCATAATATACATTCATTTTTGGTCACGTACTTACGGTAAGAAGAGGCAAAGTCAAAAGCAGGGAATATCAAAAGTGGACTAATTCAAGAACCTTAACAGCATCAGAATTGTGGAATTCAAACTCAGATCGTCTATTTGCCTTGAGTAGAGAGCAAACACTGAAAGGCAGACAAGTCTGCATGTGTCCACATTTACTTTTGATAGTGTCCTTTCTTGAATGGAAATGGAAGTACTTCTTTATACAAGTGGAATTCTAGGATAAGTGTCTCAAATCCTAATAACCAAGGCAAGGGGTATACTGACAGAATGATTTAGGACTGCCATGATGCAGTCATAGAAATAAATGTTAATGAGCTAAGATACCTTGTAGAGTAAAGCAGTATGTATTCCTTTCAATCAATGTGCTTCAGTAACAGATAGCAGCTGCTGAGAGGCTGCCTTCTGATGCAAATATCACGGATTCTTACAGCATATCCATTTCATCCTTTTGATCACTTCCCAAAATATACCACTTAGACATGGACACACTAAAATGAAATTTTTCTTCATTCTTTCTACTACTCTAAATAGTACTCAGAATAAAGTAACAGGGACATAAAGAAAGTAAAGAAAAAAGAGCATTTCTTTTTGGAATCCAGGTATTGTTTTCTGTAGCTGAATTAGTTTCATTGACACAGTTTCATTTCCTGAGTATCAGGAAAATACATTCCATCCAGTTAAAAAAAAAAAAAAATTGCAATTATTTGTATTTACTATTTAATAATACATGGGAAACACAAGAAAAACACTTGTAGTCATATTGCAATGAATAACCATCCAATCAAAGTTTCTTACAGTCTGTCTCTCCTCTGTGCTCTAAGCTTCTCATCAGAGGGAATGAGAATTTGAGACTTTGCACAATGTCAACAGCAAAATCAGCAGTGAGTGAAAATAATACATATTTCTTGTTGTAATTTCATGGCACAAAAAAATGAGCAATTTATTCCAAACAAGTAGAGAACTCAATCTTCCTATTGTGGATTCAGTTACTTACACTCATTTGTATTTAGCACGGGGTCCTCTATTAGCAGGCACATTTTCTATTTAAACAAATGTAGGGGAAAATAAAATCTTGATTCCCTTATATTTCAAATAGGAGATGATATGGATCATTTATGAATACTAAACTAGGAGCATAAGAGCCCAGACTTCAGATATACAACAACCCTTTTGTGGACTCTGAGTGAACCTTTCTGGTTTTATGCTTCAGATTTCCTACGTGCAAAATGGGAATAAAAAATGCTCTTCAGATGTATTTCCACATTTTCAGAAAATACTGGGCATATGAAATGCCTTAACACACTGTTGGTGTGATAACAAAATTATACACTAAGTTTAATAAATGCAGTCATATTAAAACTCTTAAGTATAACTAATATAAGAAGGTAGGTTACAACTGACAGGTTTTGCATTCAGTGGGTCTCACAGGATACCCAACTGAATATGAGCAGAAAAGCATTTGCAAAAAAAAATGTGCTTCATTGAATTTCATCGTAGTTGAATAAAAGGGCCAGAAACTATAAGCGAATGATGGTACTAATAGCAAGATTTTGCTACCTTATTGATTCATTTGGAGAGACCACAAATTACAGAATCCACCATCTGTAAAAATGAAGTTGGAAGCACACAGCTGCAGAACTGTGTAGAAGCAGGCATGGTATATCCACTAAATGTTATGCCCTGTAGACCACAACTCACTATAAATCCATCTATCTAGCAATCAGACCCTGCAGCCCAAACTTTCTGTTAAGGAGGGCACTGGTACAGATTGTACTGAAACTAATAATTATTCTTGCACACGCCAATTCATAGCACGTAGAGAAAAGAATGTCTCAGGAACCAACCATTAAAGGCTTCCCAATGGTACACAACAGTACCACCGGTTGCATTTGTCTATATTTTTAATGAATGCATTCCATGCTCTCCTGGGGAAAACAACCATGCTTAGTTGAAAAGTGCTTTTTCTTACAAGAATATTCATGAAACACAAGAGTAGTTGCTTTGGTATGAACATTGCCGAAACACATGGAGAAATGTTTTGATATAAACAAGCATATTTTCTTCCATGTTCTCTCTCTCCTAATCAATAAAGTTTACAAAAGGAAACAAAACTGCTTGCTGGCCTGCATGGCAAAAGCAGCGAGAAGGTAACCAAATCAATAGGGAAGTGATTTTGAGCTGAGCAAGTGATTTATAAGCTATATTTTACTATCCTTCAAAAACATATAATTAAAAACACGATGTACACTTGTAAACGAGACTGTCCCACATTTCTTAACACTAACTCTGTTGCAACTTCCACTGAACTGCAGGAACACCTCTATACATTGTGTTTGTACTTGCAATAGAGAGGGAAAAAATGGCAGATCCTGAAGGGAAGTTAATATGTAGTAGATTGTCAATTCATTGGAAAAGAAACTGATGAAAACTGGTCAATAAGGGATGAGGAAAATGCCTACTTTAGCAATCTGGTGTTCTTCCTATGTGAATTCATGCTAGAATTTAGAAATAATGTCCATTTCATTGTACTTTTTTTTTTTTAAACATGAAATTCCAGACAAAAACTATGAATGAAGCAGCTAATGGTACCTGCTGAACTGAAATATTCCTTTGCTCAGCGTTAGAAATTCAAAATGTTTAAAATCCATTCAAGGGTTTAGTAGTTTACCAGCCCTAAGACAGATTTCCCGCAGATGCAAAACCAACAGTGCTACCTAGCTGTGCTCCTACATCTATGAGCTGCTTAACAGCTAGTTAAATGTATAAAACAAAACTGAAAGATCTACAGAGGCAGTTCAAAAATGCTTCACTTTACATTAAGAAAAAAACCCTAGGTTTAATAATTTTTTAAATCTCAATTATTTTACCTTTCTTTTTTTTCCTCTTTACACTGGTCTCACTTGGTTGACCTGTCAGGATGTACAATATCACTATTACAGCAATTTACCATTAATATTACTACGAGGTAATAAGATTGTGGAACAGCAGATCCCCTTCTACACGCTCACCTATGACCCACTTTGGCACATTCAGTTCATCGCAGCAGCAGCCTAGGAAACACTCAGATTTTTTCATTGTATAATTAGAGCAAGTGGGAATGAAAGCACAGAAACTCTCAGGAATCTACAGTGTCAAGGACTGAATATGGATTCTTAGACTACCACAAAAGTGGTCTTTTACTGTATCGTATGCTATAGATTTTCATCCACTTAGCTCTTTAATGAGTTCTAAGTCAAGTATAGCTGAGGCTAAAAAGAAATCCCCCCAAAGCATCCAGTATTGACATGAAGACATCAAGATATGGAAAGCTTTACTTCCCTTAGAGATGTTTGTCATAAGCTTCTTAGCCATACTAGTGTCTTGCACGGGTTCTTTTGCCCACAAATCATACACAGGTCAAGTTCTCAAGGTGCACTTAGGATTGATATTGCATTGAGAGGCCTTCCAGGATACAGCTTCCCCTTTTAGTCACACTTGGAGGGACTCCCAGGTGTGAAATATTTCACTAACATCAACAGTAATCCAAACGGTATGGCTGATGCTGAAATCAAACCTACCTCAAAGGTCTGTAAGAATTGCACAGTGTTTGGCAGCTATGATGAAATGACACCTCTTCTGATTGTCAGAATCATTATCACCCCAAAGAGAAATTGGATTACAACATGGATCCTGTCTACCTCGCAGACAGACTTTGGTTTCATCACATCTCCAGAAAGTGACAACGCCAACTTCTTGTAATCCCGAACAAAATGCAAAAGTGGATGGATAACCTGGTAGGTGCTTTTGCACATCTCTGTAGCCAGCATAAGGGTGCTGTAAGCCCCGACGGTGTGGATGCTGAGAGGAAAAAAAGCAGCACAGGAGAGTCTCTCTGTCATGGTACTCTGGAGAATACTAAAGAGCAGTGTGGACATGGTCATTACGACTGCAGTTCAGAGCGTGGCTGAGAACCCACACCTAGGAGAAATGGGCTCCAGGGATTACGTGGTGGTTAGATAATTTCAAAGCTATCAGTCATTGTCATTACAGTCTGAAATAGGAATGACTGTCTGTAGCCAAAGGTGAAACAAATTTAGGAAGTGCTAGCAAATGTCTAATTCAAAAGAGGGGTCTGGGTCAGAGTTCTGTAACTAATGTTCAGATAATTAAAAAAAAGGAAGACAACAGGATTTTGGAATTGCTCTTTCCATTGGACACCCACTTCCACTTTCATACTACACTGGGACAGGAATTCCTCTGAGTTAGATTAACCTCGAAAGAATAACTTTATCAGCATGCATTTCTAAATTCTTTGGTGAATGGAAGAAAAGTCAGCTGCCACTCAAGGCTGCAGATCTGGAAGATAGGGTTCATTTAGATACGCCCATTTTCTATAATTTACTGTTGAACTGTATTTCAAAACATGCTTTTTAGTATTCACATATTCCCTCTGCTTTCATGCATTTGCTTTGAAAAGAAACACTGCATGTCTTTCCTCTGTAGTGTGGAGACACCCAGAGGAATAACCAGAGTAGCACAGAAATTAAACGACACAACGGTAACTCAAGCTGCTGTTAAGAAAAATCGTCTGGCTGTCTTATTTATGCTGCCATTTCTAACAATTTGAGTGCTGTCCTTGGCTATCAGTTGTGAGTGAATTTAGAAATCTTCACAATCGATACCTGCAATAAATGGGAAATTTTAATCTTTGCAATAGCAATTTCTTTTTTGAGACTTCTTTTCTTCTGTGATTTGGAAGGAATGGAAGATGATATAAAACTACACAAGAATTAAACCTCATGCTCTTTCTTTTTTAAGATCATAAAAATCTCCAAAAATATTTTAGTTTTATATTTTGAATAAAAATTTCATTTTTCATTCTGTTTTATGATCTATCTCCCTTTCCTTAAAATGTATTGTAATGCAGAAACAGGGGAAACAGTTTAACAGAAAACATATGCATGCTACTTACCTGGGTGACCCAGAGAAGGGCAACTTACTAGCTGCTCTTCTGTGTAGAAATCAAAACAATAAATTTTCTTTTTTAAAGAAACATTTTGCTTAAAGTACTCCTTTATTGTATGTCTTGTGACTAATGAGATCCTCATAAATCTTTGTAGCTGTAGCAGGAGAAATAGTTTAAAAGACTTAGTTTCACACCTCCCTAATACTTTTTAGAATTATTTTTTTAATTGGACAACCATTACTCAGAAAAATGGTAGAGTTGGAATTCTCTTGCATTGTGTTATCATCTCCTACGTTCTTCATCTGACCAGTGCAGCAGATGAAAAACAAGGAAATAATTACGGCTCCACAATTCTGTGGGCAAGCCAACACCAACCTAATGTCCTAGCAACACATGTTTTTTATAAAACATTACACATCAGCTGGATTAATGGATCAAAATTTTGTCCCTCTTCTGATGTCAGAGAGGCAGAAGTGTTTGGAGCAGAAGCCAGCTCCATGTGCTTTATTCCAGCTGAGAGCTTTCCATCAACAAAACAATTCTCTACTGATTAATTACAGCCAGCATCTGGCTCCTTTATATCACCTGAACAGTAAAAGATGTCAGATCAGTGTGGAGATATCTGTCCTTTCATGTAGCAGTTAGTGAAACCAATACTACAGGATGTAGTACTTAATTATTACATACTACCTATCTAATTCTTTGAATAAATTAATGGTATGAATCACAGCATTAAGTGCCACTAGAAATGACTGATGGGAAGGAATAGCAGATTAATATAAAACAAACCAACCAAACAAAAAAGACAACAGAGCTTCTCATTTTACTATATATTTTCTGTTAATTTTGGATATTTAAGTATCTTAACTTTCTTTGACTGATTTAATTTAAAGGAACAAGATGGACGTGAGAACACTTTTAATAAAGTTTTTTTTTCCAAAATGGATTTGTTAAAAAAGCATACACATTTCATCAAAATGAATATTTTCTAAAGCCACTTGGAATTATTTAGTGTAAACCTTCAGCTGACATTATTGGTGGACCATCCAGAATACTTCAGAGTTTTGGGGTTTTTTTTTTCTGAATAACAACAGCCAATTTAGAGATCACTGCGTAGAATTATATTTGGGGGTTGTCTTCATATTACCTGGTACTTTTTGAAAATTTGTTATTATATTACTGCATCATACAGTACTAAAGGATCCTTCTCAACTCTCTGCAGTCAAATTAAGTTTTTACTGTTTAAAATAATTGGGTAAACCAAATTTGTTGTTGATACATATTATTTACCCTTTCTATTAATAATTTATTTATGTATAGAATTATATAGAACAGCACAGGTCTATGAACAGATCCTTGTGGGACTTCATGAGTAACTTCATCATGAACATACATAATTTATTCCTTATCTCTCCCTTATTAAAAAAAAAAAAAGGTATTTCAGATACTCTTCTAACCATTGTTGAACAGCAGCAGTGATCCTTTTTCAATGATGCTTTAAATATATGTACATTTGGAAAAAGCAGATCTAAATCTTAATGGATATGGTTTTCTCTTTGACAACTTGATAGGGGAAAACACAAAGGTTACAGGAGTATTTTACTGTAATTCCATTAAATATGTCTTGTCTGTTTCAATAAGCACAGGTAATCACATATGCAGTGAAGTTTTAAAATAGCCACTCAATATAAAATCATTTTAAGAGATATGCAAAATCTTACTCTATATGAGTAAAATTCAACAGATTACACTAGCACTGCAGCTTTACAGCTGGATCTCTAGACACCCATTACATTTTGTGAGCTGTTTGTACTGTAGCTTTTGATATTCTTAAAGGATTGACGGCATCCATTTCCTTTCAAATAAGGTCGTTTTCAATTTTGGAGCATTCAGCAACCTGCAAATCTGAGTCTGCAAGGCACTCTTAAGAATATCACTTTCAGACGATGGATGTTTTCCAGGTGGTTTTGCAGAGAACCATGAAATGCAGCTGCTACAAAACCTTTGATGAGACATAAGTAGAACAACATCAAAAGCGTGCTTCTTTTTGAGCAAATACATGAAAGCACAAAACTAGCTGACAGTATCACATCATGGAATTCATTTTAACTTGCAGACAGAAACCAAGAGGAAAGATTATTTCTGTGGCCATCGCTTGGAGCATGGCCTATACAGTATAAAAACACAGAAACAGATTTTTAACTCCATCATTATATAATCTCACACAAAGCAAGAATTAAGCCTTTCAAATAGAAATATACACACACACATACAAACACACACACACACACATATATGTATGGTATCATAAATCATGATACTAACTTCTCTAAAATTCCGTTTTACTGCAGACAGCAAGGCGCCTAAATAAAATTCGTTAACGGTAACTGTCCTTGCAACCTCACCCAGGCTCCTAAAAGGTACAGCAGCTGGTATGGACAACAAGCCTAAGGCAAGCACAGTATACTTAAACTCATCTATCTAGTTTGTAAACAACCAGCTCAGTGTAAGTGTTTCATCAAACATTTATAAAACAGAACACTGGCTGCTATATAAAAGGTCACTTCTGTAGGCAGAAATAATTGATTCGGACTTTATTATATGCTTAAGTTCCTAGCATATATTTCTTTATACCATTTATAATTTTGTTCAGTAGATGGAAAGTTTAGATGACAAAGCCACCTTTCTGAATTCCCTGTGCAAGTTTGGACCTGGCAGAATTGTCTCAGTTATGTACAGAGACGGACCAGATAATCTTATCTGTAATTAAATATAATTTTTAAAAAGTCTGTTCCTGAAGAAAACGTAACATAGAAATTATCATTGGAGCTATACTATTGAGAACACATTTCTTCAACTCACAAGGCAAGACTCCGTGGGGGAACATACATTTAAAAATGAATGTCTTGACTCAGTAAAGTTGCCAGTAAGTATTTCACCAAATTTGAATGCATCAGGCTTTATTTTGATCAGCATTTGGGACCATTCTGATGAATGAGAGGAATCTGAAACAGTGTTTGCCTGAATTCTTACAAAAGTTGATTCCTAATTACAAAAAACCAAAAGGATTTCACTTTTTAATGTATGTGTGGTTTACTGCAAGGAGAAATTTTTGCTATTGCAGCCACAAGTGTATGTTCCATGCCAAAGACCAGTAAGTTAAATCTTTTGCTTTAATTAAACTACAATAAGCAGTGCATTTTGTTTCTACAGTTAAGGATGTCAGTATTTCCACTGAAACCCTTTATAGCGATGTATGTAAGCTAACTACAAAACGTGCTCAAAGCTGGCAACTGGTACATCTCAGCTACAGAGAATTTCTTGCTGTCCTGGTTTCAGCTGGGACAGAGTTAATTGTCTTCCTAGTAGTTAGTACAGTGCTGTGTTTTGAGTTCAGTATGAGCAGAATGTTGATAACACCTGATGTTTTCAGCCCTTGCTAAGTAGTGTTTAGTCTAAAGTCAAGGATTTCTCAGCTTCTCCTGCCCATCCAGCAAGAAGGTTCGAGGGGCACAAGAAGTTGGCACAGGACACAGCCAGGGCAGCTGACCCAAACTGGCCAACGGGGTATTCCATACCATG
>JAVJGG010000037.1:8421920-8437392 GCA_035590195.1 Aviceda cuculoides | reverse complement strand
ACTGAAAACATCAGGGTGTTATCAACATTCTTTGCATACTGAACTCAAAACATAGCACCATACCAGCTACTAGGAAGGCAATTAACTCTATCCCAGCTGAAAGCAGGACAAACCGTTTCTCCAGAATGTATTATAAGGAATGACGCAGCTATGAAAAAAGTTAATTAACACAACATGTGTCCTGCTCTACACCAGGGAGATAGAATCCACTATATTCCTCACCAGCTTTATAGGAACAGTTTTGTATACATTTCATTCTGATTCTTCAGGTCAAATTGTAAAACACAGGGAATTTCCTTGAAAACTACGAGAACTTGAAAAAAAAGAAAAAAAAAACAACAAGGAAGAGGTTGAAAGCAAGGAAAATTATTTGACACACAGATTTTCATATAGACTAGTACATAAAAATATAACACTGCCTGTTCCAGTTGCTTTATGCGCTTCATAGAAGGTTACACATATTTAAAATGAAGTATCAAAAATAAAAATAAATGTTTTCACAATCACTTTACACTCCAATGAGAGCCACTCTCATTGTCTCTAATGTGGTACAAGTCTCACTTATTGAGGTCTTACCTTTCTTTAGAAAAGCTACCTTAACTATAATGACTGTTCCTATGTGTACAAGCTCTCAGACATCTACATGCTTTTCTACACATGGAACAGTACACTATAAGCTAGGGAGGATTTCTGATTTCTGTAAGAGTATTTATAAGAATTTAACGGAAAGTCAGCAGACTATAACTTCACAACCAAATTTTTTTTCTATTATCTTCCCCGGAAAATCATTCCAGGCACATCTGCACCAATCCCCCAGTTACTCAGGTTACACATTTTGTTGTTCCATAGGCATGGCAGATTGCACACATGGTGGCCTACTTGCATATTTCCTTTTTCCCCTACAAAGTCCCTGTGCACAATCTCCCCAGACTGGAAACAGTCTGTGCTCGCATATGCTAGAAGCTTTGTGTGTCCTTTCACACATTCCTGTTGACTTCTACTACTCTCTTTTCCTCTCCTCTTCACATTGCAAGGGTACCCTATAATCTGCATGATAACCTTCTGCCTATCTATCGAACACTATTCTTAATTTCTCCATTTCTTTCAGATAAGACTGATACCTTTTTTTTTTTTTTGAGCTTGCACTCTTGCATCATTTGGTCAAGAACTCCTGCCTCCTATCTCAGAGTTGTGAATGTATTCTAATCTTAGTGGAAATGAGTTCACAGATTAATTTCCACACTAGTTCCAAACAGGCTTTTCACATGTCATGGTGGGTGGATCCAACATCCTTGGGATTTTACTATCTGTCTTTACTTGGGAGAGTTTTAAAAGTAAAGTAACATGAACATTTGAAGATCATGTCTGAAATCCACTAGCAGACATATGTGCTTACTCAATGCTTTTCTAGGAATTTTTTCAGATATGAAGTCACATGAGTATATTTCCTCTTCATCTTAAGTTCAAGTCCAAGGACTTGTTCCCCTAAGATCAAATATATGCTAATTATAAAGTACAAATATTTGGGGGACACTTTTCTTACTCTTGCTCCCACATGTGAAAAATGAGACCAGTGCTAGACTGACATCTGTACTAACAAAAATCAATGCATACTTTTTTCTTCTTTTCTTACAGTAAGTTTCTAGCACACAGGTATTTTTATAGGTGATACTAATTCACATCCTTGTTTCAAGTACATGAGGTATATTTGATAAATAGTAGAAGCCACCTGCATCAACTGCTACCTGAAGAACTGTTTCTGTAGGTTCACGACTATGTAACTGACACCAGAACCTTTCCACAAGTCTCTGCACAATGAACTTCAGTTACATGGATCATCAGGATGCTTCTAAACAAGAGTCAATTTTCAAAACCCAACCAATTTTGTATGCAGTTTTTGCCACTATTTAAGTTATTTCTAAAACATTTAATCTGTGTCTAGACCTACTACCCACTGCTGACTCACCTTCAGGCACCCCTTATAGCTGCCTCCAGCCAGTCCCAATAGTTCTCACTTGTAAATCCAGCATGCCTTGATGTATCTTTTGAGGAAAAAGAACTGCTTGAGAATTATCAGATGATTTCTTCCAAACTACCTTGCGCCATATGCTTTACAGGACCTACGAACAGCTCTATCTTTTTTTTATTCTAGGCAACCTTGAAAGTAACCTAACAGAGTACCCTTCAATATAAAAACCACGCACAACTGGCTAAACATCAGTAGGTTTGCAAATTATGGATCTAGACACTTGCTATTATTTCAGTGGGAGTTTCAAGTGGCTAAGGGATATAAGGCTGAATTTTTCCCCTATTGGTCCAATATAATTCCTAATACCCGAACAGTTTGAGGAGTAACTTGAGAACCAGGGAAGCATTAATATATTCTTGATCCAAGTGAATGCTAAGCATTATTATCTTCCCTAAATAAGGTAAATGCAGTACGCAGAACATGATGACCGTGTTAAAGTTAATGATCCAGTGCAATAGTATTTAAAATGGATTTGGTGCTAGCTTAATCACATTAATTGCTACATTGGACAAACTGAAGAACAATGAATACATTGTCCCTGAAAGTCCTGAAGCAGCATCTTGTCCATTATCTTAAGGATGCAGTGACATTCATGATCTTCAGGTAACTGGAACTTTGAGTGTATTTTGTTTGTCCTGCTACATCAGCTAACTATGAATTATTAATCTAATCAGTCCTCAAATTATTTTTTTATACTCTGTGAAGTACCTTTAACAATGCAATCTGTCTCTTTTGTTAATCACAGCAATGCTGGTCAAATACTATTACTGATTTTGGGATAAGATGGTAAGAACAGGAGAGAGAGAGATGTCATCTAGCATTGCTGCCCTAAGATGATTGGCACTCAGCTTGAAATATATGTACTCTTTCCTTTTCAAAAAAATTTAATCATGAAGGAACTAGCTTTTTCAGAAGGCACCAGCAGCCATTCCCCCTAAAGTAACCACACATACCTCAGTTCTGCCATGGTCAAGACAGTGTGGGAAATTTACAGAGTCTTTTTTAATGTGAAGTTTCAATATGATTTAGAGTAGTGGCACTGTGGTCCTAGAGCAGCCTGTGACTGAGTACCACTGCAGTCTCATGCTACCCATAGATATCCAAAAAGCCTGTGGTGGTTTGGTTTTGTGGGATTTGGGGGGTTGGGGATTTTTTTTTCTACAGTCTCAGGCTAAGTATATCAATAAATTCTTTGACCCTCAGACATTCTCCCCCAAGACTATCTAGCTCTCCTGGGAGCTCAAGCAATGCATGAGAGTTCCCATAATTCCTCCAGAGGCCCAGAAACAAAGAATGAGTAGACTAAAGAAAAAAATTATAAATAGCACTGCCTTGCTAACTTCTGCAATCACAGGAGAAGAAAGAGGTGGTAACACTGAACTAAGTCTGAATGCTATAACACAAAAACACATCATGGCTGATGGCACTTAGATCTGATTTGGTTAACAATAATAAAATAAAGGTATGTAAAACGGGATACATGCTGGGAGAGTACAAGTCAGACTTCACATAATCTGACTGCTATCACAGCCATCAGATATTTAAAATAGGATCCTTGACAAAAGGAAAAGAGGAAATACTTGGAACAGGATTTCCCACAATACAACAACATTGTCAGATTAAAATGTCCTATTTTCATTTAAGAGGGTCTAAGGACAGATACTCACTAGTGAAATAGATAATATAGTTAATTAGATATCTTTGTAGAATACTAATGCCTTTTTAATTAGATAAATGTTTGCATGGAAAACAAAAATAAAACCAAAAACCTTATTTTATTTTCTTTTTTCCTTAGTAGATTTGCTGCATAGAATAGAATTAACAGATATAAAAGTAGAAAGATCTGCATTTGTTCAGATCTTAGAGAACACAATTTTTAATAAAAATTTCTTAGAAAAAAAATCAATATAGTTACCTTTAATGTCAAGTTCCTAGACTCTAGCTCATTTTTGCTGTTTCTTCTTAAAATCAGTCAAGTTTGTGGATAGGACTATCTACACATTGTTTGAGCGACAAAGATAGGAAGTCTTTTAATTACATCCAAGGTCGTGGAACTGAAGTGGGCAACAAGTCTTCCAGATTTTTTTCTGCTTACACTATTGTACTATGTTTTCTTTTTGCAAGCATTATCTCTTAAGGGAAAGAATCCGCTGTCAGCAACTGCAGTATTTTCTGCTAAGTCATTCCACCACCTTGTAAAGACATTTGAAAACATAAAAGTGATTTACCACAACATTTTACAACAAAATGCTGCACTAGTTATATGAGAGATGAGCACAATATATCAATATGCAAAGAGCAGGATAGCTCCTGCAAAAATATTAGCAACAATCTGTAGGAGTTTCATAGAGTCACAGCAGGCCTAGGAGCTCAAAGACCCTTATGATATCAAATAGTAATACATTCTGATGAAGCAGTGATCAAGCTTAAGAACTCTGCAAAGACCCTATCTGAAGAACTACAAATTAGAAAAATTAAACCAACTTCACAATACAGGTTGTGAAAACTGTCTCTATACAATAAACGTAGTAATGCCTTCGGCCAAGAGAGAGATACTTTTGCCTTGTACTAGCCAGTAGAAGAACAACATAGCCTTATAGAAATGAATTCAGTTACTGATGGAGGCTCAAAGAGCTGCAAAGACATTAACTTCAAAGGGAGGGTCTGCAGACCTCAGAGGAATAATTCTGGAGATGACCTGAGTTTTCAGTGCCATCCACACCAGCAAGGAGACATAAGTAGCTGCAGCACATACATAAACAACCACTTGCACAGAAAACACTTTTCTTCTCCCTTGTTTCTGTATTTTATTTCTTATTTATATGCTTCCTCTAGTTTCTGCTTATCCCAACTATTTTGTACTTGCCAGTGGCTATACACAGATGCCATAAAATACTGAAGGAATTAACTGCTGAGGAGATTTGCTGCATGATTTGCAGGTTATCTATTACTACAGATGACATATTGCGAAGAAGATCTACACTACACAGTCAGGGGACAGAAGTTTTAGGAAGGCCAGCAAGAGGAGGGAGGGGGAGGGGGAACAAAAACACCCCAAAAAACTCCAAAAGCCAAAACTTAGAGAAAGACATAAGGAAGCTCATTTTATGTTGAAGTACTGAGATGACTATGGATCCCCACAATATCATCAATACAAATTCTCTAGGACAAAAATCACACTATAGAATTAAAGCTCTTCTGTTCTCACAGTTAATATCTATTGAGTCTATTCCGAAGCAGTTATGTTTTCAGTGTACCAGCTGCACAGAGGGGAAAGTTTATGTGATGAAATGGAGAGGACTGCAATCCCTGTTCTGTCCCTTCTAATTCTAGCTTTTCAAATGACAGAAGAACCCAGGTGGAAAGATATGCTCTGCATGTCTGGCCACATGGCAGAGAGGAAAATGTAATTGATTATTCTTATTAAGGAAACTGGTTTTTCCAGAAGTATCAAGTTTATTCAGCTTCATCCTTAAAATGAAACATGCAGTGTAGTTAAATATTCTATCTTTATTTTATACATAGCTTGAGCTGACTGTAAGTGTTTTAATGATAGCAATAATAAAAAATGCAATATTAACTTAATTAGAAAATTAACGGAAAGAGAGGGAAGGATGCAGTGATCAAAACCTCAGACCTTTAAATGCTGATAATCCATACACTGTCACTGCTTCTGTCTAAAAATGTTAAGAGTTGCCTCAAAAGCATCAAAAAGGAAGAATGGCTAGAAAAAGGCAGATATATTCAAGAGATTCAAATAATGGCTTCAGAGACTGAAAGGAACAAGCTGCCTTCCAAGTTTTCTTTTATATCAGTCCAATTATAAATTACTCTTCTGTTCTTAATCACTCTTTGCAGAAACATTACTTTGTGGGTACCCAAATACTGGATATATTCAGACGCTGGATATGTTATCACTATAGTATTTGTAAATGTATCCGAATCTGCTGAAGCTAAGGTTCAAGAAAGATACGGAACCATATGAGCAATTTACCCAATGAAAGAGACCCTTGGGTTTTATACTGTTGGTAGGAAAACAGAAGAGCCTCTACATTTGTGTCCCCAAAGGACACATGCTTTTCAGTAGTATATCAGAAATCTACTATTGGCTATGCAAATTAGGTAACTTACTATCAAATCATGCAATTTCTACGCAAAAATGTAGATTGCTTAAGCTACTATTAAATTTTTATTTGTAAAAATTTATTAGTGTAATCAGGTGTCATCTGAAAAACAGCTTTAGAAAATAAGCCTTAGGCAAAAAATGCAAAATCAACACATGATGCTGTCAAGCAATGAAACATATCTGAAATTTGAAGGCAACAGTGTCACTTTTCTATTCATGGAAAGCTTTTTACCCAAAGCATGTTACCCAAAGTAACAGAAGGAACTTTAAGAAGCTATTAGTGAAGTTTCTGTCTCTTCAGAACAACTGTAATTGACAAAAGAAAGCAACCTGACAAAATACAGCTCACTGGTTCCAGAACTTAGATTCTGCCTCTCAGCATTAAACAGGTAAAATCTGATGGGACCAGTCACACTGCAGCAGAAGAGCAAGTGATGGCCAAAACTACTCTCTCTATTGATGTTTTGAGTCTTTTTTTTTTTTTTAACTTGCTCCCAGGAGCATGTTTTAAACAGCTTCAAGAGGAGAATCTGTAAACAAGCACTTTCTAAAGTCTATTAGCCTAATAAAGCACTGTAATCTATTGTGACTTCAATTATTTGGAAGCCTCCCTCATACCATTTTAGTTTTCATTTCTCTGATCAGGTCTACAGTGATTCATGTACCTGGCTAATAGCCTGGAAGAAAATCTTGTAATGTAAAAGATGGAGAAGACTCTCTGAATGAGTCTTTTTTGAAATTGAGAAATAGGCAGAATAGGGAGCCAAAATATTCAGGGTGGAATTATAAGCCCAGAGGAAACAATTCTATTTACCCTTTCCCTCTCCTTAATGACTTAAAATGATGAAAGACTTAAAGGGTGCAGAAAGGATCTTCAAGTTAAGGAAATACCCAGGAAAATACAGAACTTCATCACTGACTGTCTCCTGTTTACCTTGCTCCCCCATACCTGGACACTTTCTGCACAGTGAACAAAAGCATCTGTCTCAAGCCTGGCATCGTTGTCCTTGTTCTCTGGCAACTACATGAACAGCCAAATACTGATCTCCTCTCCTTTGTTAGGTATCAGGGTATGTGTGTGGTATGTTGGGTCAATAGTAAAGGCTAGCCTACAGGGTCATGTTGTAGGTAGGGAACGTTCAGGAGCACCTTCTCCATGAGTCCCCCCCACCTAAAGCATTATACAAAACATCATTTAGAGAACTTTAATAGATAAAGTTGCCTTCCTGCTTTGGCAGCATTTAAAGCTCGATTGAGTTACATGCTTAATAAGAAAGCTAGCCATGGAACCTTTTTGTTTAAAATGCTTGCATTTTCACACTGGTGCCTGACTTCACTCTCACAACTTGAACTGATGCTTACTGGTTCCCAGCAAGACCATGTCACACAATGGGACCATGCAGTATGTTATTATCTCACCGTAGAAACAAGTTAGACTGGAAACTTCTGTTAATGATGGAAAAACTGAAGCTGTAACATAAAAAGAATGAGAAAAGCAAATATTCCAGAAGCCTAATGACTGCTTCTAATATCCACAAGAAAGCCTGTAGACCTGCAGCAGCAAGGTAAGCAGAAGGTAGCAATGATGACTGGAAAGTCTCTGAGAGGAGTTCCAGGCATCAAATGCTTTGCTATTGCTCTTTCCAGTACCTGATGTCAAGCACTTCAAAGAAAAGTATGAGATACTATATGAGATAAATATGGGAATAAGCCACTTCAGTCAAATGTCTCAGCTTAATTCCTACCACTTGGAGACTCAGACATGATCTTTTATATCCCTGACTTTTTTCAAAGCATAAATTAAAACTCTTTTCTTAGTCAAAAGCATCCAATTCCTTTTGATTCTCACTGATGGTTTGGGGTTTATTTTTGCCCCAGAGCAACAAGAATGAAGGAATCTAATGCCTAAGGAAAACATGTCTGTCTTTAAACTCACCTCTACTTCTTTCAGAAAGAAATTTAACTTTGACAGTAGCCTAGAATGTGAAAATCCCACTATGAAAGCATAACATCTAAAATGCTTGATTTCCAAAGCCTTTTTGAAGAAAAATAGTCTTACAGTGCAGGTTTTGGTGGGGTTTTTGTTTGAAGAAGCACAACCTCTTTCTGCATGGAAGCGTCTTTCTGTCAAGACAGCATAAAGGGCTTCCTGATGCCTGTTATCACCCACTAGTTTTCATTGACATCAAAAGTTTTTGTTACCAACAAAAAGGCAAAACTTTGCACTGCTTAATCCATGTACATTTTTATATATTTCAACTCTCTTATTATTTATCTTCTCAGATACGTAAGTATTACTACATATCTGGTTTTATGCCTGACTTTGATTCTAAAAGAAATCAGCTTTTACTACCATCCTCTGTACTGCTATAATGTCTTTTTTTTTTTTTTATGATACGGTAATTAGAACTCAACGTACTATGGAAGAATTTAACAAGAAATTTTATCATCTCATTACTTAGTCCAACTTGCATTCTTTTTCTCTATCATTGAAGCTCAGCTTCATGCTGCCTGGATTGCTGGAGAACCATACTTTTTACCATAGTTAGTGGTGAATGAAATTAACACTTATGAATTCTTTACAGGCCAGGGTTTTTTCTTCCTTGAGCATGAAACACATGACAACTCAGTTGCAATTAACTGTCAACATAAAGTTACTGGGGATTCTTCTCAATGTCCTGAAATTGTTCCTTCTGAGTTTAAAAACTACTTATTTAAGCCAGGCATAAAAAGGAGAATTTTTAAAGTCATGACAATATGAATGTAGAGAACTAAAAGGATGGTCTTGTCACCCAGTCTGATGGAGATGGACAAAAATATTAAATAAGTTTACATGCAATTATTTCTTACTGGGGGCTAGCTCTGCTTCTGACAGCACTGCGCCAGTGTACGCTATGTTCTAGATTATAAGGTATAATGCAGTGGACTATCTTAAATGAGAAAAAATGGAAAACACATAAATAGGATAATAAAGAATTTCAGCTGTATTTTAAAATCAGATTCTTTGGGGTCCTCTATCATGTGATAGTGACAGAAGCAAACATGATATTCACATAAAAGCTAAACCAGTGATGAGGTATACATTCCCCGATCAGATACTACATAATAACTCTTTGATTAACTCTACTATAAAAAGTCTCATATGTGCTTAAATTGATTTCACATATGGTAACTCAAAACCAGTTTTGCAACCCGTGAGACACTGTACAGCATGGCGTACCAACCTCCTGCAAAATGTGGAATTTTTCTGGAGGTGTGCTGTCCCAGATTACTTCTATAGCTTGTAAGGGATTTTTCATAACAGAAGACCATTGTTTTAAATACATCTTTCAGAGGAGACAATCTGTTTTTGCAATGAATGTTTTGTCATGGCTTCCCTTTTTCCCCATAAAAGCTACCCTTTTATGTTCAGTAAAACCAAGAATGGCAATTTTGCATAAAGAGAAACTTCAACATCAGAAGCAATAAGAATGGAGTAAAAATGCTGCAATCTCAATGCAATGTGCTTTTAAAACCTCTACAGAATCATGTCAGCACCCATTCCAGGCTTCACAGCATCCATATCTTCCCAAACACCCCTTAAGAAATCATAACTACATGCTTTTTAAATACCTACACTGCTTGCGCCCATTTAAAGGTTTTTCAATTGCATTAACATATTCCATTAAAGTAATAACTTTTCAGAAGACAAAAATTGGTATCAATATTCCAACACAACCATAAGAGCTCTTCAGAACAATGTGTCAATTATCACATCACTGTTTTATTCACTAAATAGATTATGGAATTGGCTTCATCCACCTACTTCTGACAAGTACCTTAACTGCTATTTTTATCTTGCCCATTAAGTCTGAAACAGTTAAAGTTCAACAGCTAAAGCTGTAGATCAAGTATCAGAAATGCCTCTAGCAATAGTTAGAGCCTTGTTTAATTTGTTACCTTACTTGCATTGCCCTTTCTAATGCAGTAATGGACATTCTCAAAATTTATGTTAATCTTGTCATATAGAATTTCAATAGACAAGTCTACATTGCTGGCCATTATTCTGCAAAGACGGAAAAAACATGATTTCATTTGCTGAAATCTGGTATGATTCCAGGACTGTATATCCACATTACATCTTTACCAGCAGCAAAGTTCATGCCAGCTGCCAGTCCTCAGTGTGCACAGCGTATGAACAGAGAGCAAATAACCCTGTGCCCACACTGTGGGAGTGCTCCAGCTGCTGTGCAATCTCAGCCTTGGTTCATCAGGAGGGAATCCACTCTTAGCACAACAGTAGTATGTTCAAGGGCCTACCGCAAGACTCCAAATGCAGACACAAAATTCCAAACATACAGTAAAGCAAATATGCATCAAGAAGAAACATTCCTGCTCACTCAGTCATCAGTGTAGATGCAACCCATGCATATCCAGCAGTAAACAGCACTGTCTATATCCTAGCTGCATATATTTTCAGGTCAAGTGCCTTTTCAGTTGAGTACATAAGAAGTAAGAAACAATTAGGTAAGTTTGTTCTTTAACAATATTTAACAGTTTAGCAATGAGTGCTGATTTTATTAAAAGGACTAACATAACCAAGAAATATAATTCACATATAATTATCTCAGTCCATAAATATTCAGCAAGTATATATTCCCAAGAGCTACAACTGGAGATAGTACTAATGTTAGTAGAACTGGATTAGACTGCGGGACAGAAACTTTCTGATAAAACCAACCACACTAAACCAAGTGTAGGAGCGCAACGGGCAGCAGCCACCTTTCTAACAAAAACAACATGCATACAAAGGAGAAAATAAGAATTTGAAAAATATTCAAAGTGATTCGTGTTCCTTTTTTTCAGAAATAAGTATCCTTCAGCACAGACACTCCCAAAACTCACTCCTACTAAAATCTAATACTTTTCCAGCTATGGTTTCACACACCTGCCCCAGCTAACCCATGAGGTACTGCCCACACAAGGCTCACCTGAAGATCAATGAGGCCAGAGGATTCCATTACTTATTTTGTGTTGTAGTCATCTCAGACACAAAAATAAAGATAAATGACAAGCAGTAGCACCTTGTTGGAATGCAAGTCTTTCAGCTTCCTTTCCCACTTTTCACATATGAGTTTTCTCAGTCATACAGCCCATACTTCTCCCACCAGGTGGCTGATAAGAAAGTTCCAGCTATCTACAAGCAGCTCCACAGCATCAGTGAGCTAAAGCCTTTTTTCCTCCTTGGAGTGTATTCATAACCAAGCTATCACCTAAAATGGACAGTCTAATGTACACCAAACATTTAACAGAGCTTTTACAGATAACAGAAACACACCATATGCCTTAACATGCCCCAGAGAACACATTCAATATGAAACCTTTTGAACAAAACCAGGTTTACTTAGATATGATAATGTCTGGCATTTAAACCATTCTTCAGCACTCTGAGATGCCACTTTTTTCTTTAACATTTTTATCTTTTCCCAGCCTTTAAAACACCTCCCCCTGCTTTGCTAGTACCACAGTGCTAAACAAATCAGTACAAGCAAATTTTTGTATCCAGATAAGACCAAATCACAGTAGAAGACTACGACATCAGTTCAACCACATTGTCACCTGCAGCTGATATAGTGCCTTGGTCTGTAGGCTAATTAGTCTGGCAGAAAAGCCAACATCCTCATCACACCACCTGTCTTAACAAATCCATTCCTCTGGTGAATCATTCCTTTTAGTTTCTAAACATACCACAATGGCATAATGATCTGGGAAGTGGAAATAGCCATCTGAAATCTGTAGGTGTGCTTACAAGCACTTTACAAATAGGAGTTAAAAATGTAAGAACAGTAATGAAAAAGGATAATCCCTAACTTGAACATCTGTTCTTCAGATTTTATTGCATTAAATTTTACTTTTCACTAAACAGAAAGCCCATTATTTTTAAAAGACTTCAGAAAAAGAGCAGGAAGAAAAACATGCAGAAGCAAGCATTGTGTGTGTGCATACATTCACGATCCAGTCTCATCAGGTACATGACAAATCAAATTCTCATGCATTAGCAGAAAGCATAACAAGGCAAAGGCTATTTGCCTTAAACCAAAATACTAACAGAGTCAAAGACTGCTTTTGTTTTGTTTACCTGACAGATGCAAGCATATCCTCAAGAAATTAACACAGGTATGAGTATAAGGAAGTCAATTCTATTTCAGACTTTGCCACAAACTTGCTGCATAGATTTGAGGATGTGATTTTTGTTTTCAGTTGCCCCATCTGATGATCATTATTTTTCCTCAGGATTTTTGTATAAAGGAGAATCCAAACATGCTATGACTAACTTGGTAGAAAATTTGCAGTGTAATTAAAGCAGATAGCGTTATTTCACACTTCCGCTGCCACCTGATGGATGTTGAAAGTATCACCACTACTCAATAACCATGCATGAAACACGGGTATTTCTTCACTGTAGTCAGGCAGTTAAACCAATTACTGAACATGCTCTTTTTCTTCCTGAACAGAAAATTTAGCACACTATTCACCATGCGTAGAGGAGTCTGAAAGTTTCTTTCTAGACTCTCACACAACTTTAAATTGAAGATCAATGATTTCATTTTACTGAGGGCTGAGGTCTTTGTTATTAAGAATATGTAACATTTACAGACAGTTATGGCTTTCTGTATGTAAGCATATGCTGTTATCTAAAGAAATATACAAGCATAAGACAGTCCTTTGGCATTCCTCCAGCATATATTTGCTTTCAAACTGTTAACTGTAGTAATTTTGCACTAAAGCCTCATCATACTTGTTATTCATGGTATTAAAAAAAAACCAATTCTCAGACAAATTCTGTTACTAGAACATCTAGTCTCTGTCCCAAGCTAGGAGGAAAAAGTAGTTCACAGCATTATGTGCTTATTTTCCTAACCTGATTTTATGCTGAGGTCAGACCTGATGATTTTGGAAAATGTATCTTCCAGTTGAAATCTGCACAAGGTATCTTCAACTCAAACCCCACAGTACATTAGTATATCCTCGACTGTGGCACCAAAGAATAAGAAAAAAAAATTAGGTCTTCAATCAATTATTCAGAATGTGATGCTTACTTAAACAGGTACATTCTGTTTAAAATTCTGACATTAAATCAACATAATTTAGCTCTAAGAACTGAGTTTCAGCTCTTCCACAAACAGCAGATTATTTTAACTCTTCTTATAAAAGCTGTTAAAAAAACAGAATCCTGTGAAACATCCTCTGAATTTTATGTTTATGTTGCAATAAATATTCTACATTTGTAATTTGGAGTTTAGAAGACCTTCTCACTCTAATACATACAGTATTAATTGTGTGTACGTAAGACAAATACTACGTGACAATCAGCTCTTCTATGAATAATTCAAGCCCAAATTAAGTTTTGAATGTTTCCATTTAAATTATGTGATGGTGCAACATGATAATCACTGTGTGAAAAAAACATAGGCCAGCAAAAAAAAAGATACCCATTCTATTTCTGCTATTCAAATATCAATAGTTTGCAAGTCCTCTTCAGGGCAGGGTCAAGTTTACATTCATATTAAAAATGTAGCATAAATTTTAGAGAGTACGAGCCCTGTTCATACTGTATCACTACTCCTCTATGCACACAGTTTTCTAGTTCTCTTGCATCACAACTAAAAGGTCATCCTTTAGTATATAAAATGCTATAAAAATAGCTGACCCACGGTTTTACTACTTTTGATGAAAAAATAGAAAGCATTACTAAAGCACAGTAATATGTTGCTCAGACACCAGTACTTAGGTATTGATATGCAAATACACAATTCACAAGGAATCAAACTATACCAATCTACATCTGGAATAGAGCCTAAAAAACCAAACCACCTAAAACCAGGTATCCCATTGAGACTTCAAACTGCATTAAAAAAAATGAAAAGCCCATTTAGTATTGGTCTTTTCCAATTACCTAGTTTAATATATGGCCTACACTACTCTTCATAGCATTGTACAGGTATTTACTTTGCCTACCATGAAATGATCACATGTCCTCTGTTTCCAAATAGCATCTGTGTTAACTTTTAGCTTTTATGCACCAATGACTGCCTGGCTCTATTCCTCATGGTACCCACCTTCAGAAGGGCAATCCAGCTGTTTTGTGTTTCTGTTGCTGACTTTCAAAATGCCGCCTTCTACTGGTTTTCGTTAAGTGCAGGTGCACTGCTGCTGTGGTCCCCTGAACATCCCAGCATCAGGCACACAGACTGAAAGCAAAGGTGTGGGTCACTGAAGGACGCCAGCTAGCAACAGCTAGAGACACCTGCCCTGCCCTTTGCAAAGGAGTAGCTGCTCAGAGTGGGGTGCCAGGACTGTGGTGCTACCAGAAATGAGCTCCCACCAGAGCTTATGTCCACACCTGCTGTCCCAGCTGTACCATGAGCTGCAAATGCACGTGAATAACTGTTTTCCTATTCCTCATCTGTAACCTGTTCCCGACCCAAGGACAGGCCAGTGGATAACAAGCTTGATAATGCAATGCTATCATTGATTTTTAACCATACCTTTTAAATCTCACATTTTCGTGTCTAAAACTTACATAAGGAAATAAATAAATAAATAATGCATATGTAAGTACTTTAAAAGTAGTTATAAAAACTAACATTTTCATGTATAATGATACATGATATAATTAGGCAACGGTTACTTGTTTTGCCACTGTTAAGTACCTGGACATGCTTTCTTGGAAAAATAAAACTGTTAGGAATACACAAACACACAGACTAGTACTCTCAACTTTAAAAGTGTATTTCTTTAATTTCATTCACTAAAAATAGATTTCACAGAGAAAGTTTGCATTGTAATTATACAATTTTAGGGCACTGAGACAATACTTATTTTTACTTTATTATTAGATAAACCAAGACTATCTCACATGATTTTACTTTAAAAAAAAAAAAGCTGAAGAACCCACTAATCACCTTCTTTGTTGTTTGAGTTTGGGGGGCTTTTTGTCACTTGGAAAACAAAAAATATATTATTCCTTTCTGCACGATTAACACATTCCCTCTGAAAGACAATACATTAAAAAAGGGAATTAATTGTTCCAATTCTTATTATATTAATTCATGCAGGACAACATCAACAGCATACAGAGCATGAGTACAGGTGGAATAACTACCTGCTGGTATTCAGATTCACTATTATGTTTCTGTCTAAAGTACAGCACAGAGTTTGGACTGTGACATTTGTTTTTATACTAGCAAGAGTCAGTTTGTGTGTGTTTTCAATACACCACAAAATTTACAATACCTCTGTTATCTCTACTTGCTGCCATTATCTTCCCATTTCCA
>JAVJGG010000037.1:8391925-8405983 GCA_035590195.1 Aviceda cuculoides | reverse complement strand
AAAACAAAAAAAAAAAAAAAAAAGAAAAGTGACTTCTTTAAATACCTTAAATATTCTTTCCGTATTTTTATCTCACTATTTTTTCCTGAATAATTTTGAAAAACTTCTTTTCTCCTCCCCTAATCCATGAGCTTTTAAGTGGTGAATACTGTTGGAAAAATTAGGATACAAGTTTTGAGAACTATGCAAGTTTACACCAGTGATTGTGTACAATCTGTGTTTTTAATTTAGGATATGGATCCCCGCTTAATTGCATGGAAAGGAGGTGCAGTTTTAGCCTGTCTTGATACAACTCAGGAGCTATGGATATATCAGCGAGAATGGCAGCGTTTTGGTGTCAGAATGTTACGAGAGCGAGCTGCGTTTGTTTGGTAACAGATACCTTTACAGTGGAACATGATTAATTGGGGATTCCTTTCCCCAAATGACCCCTTTTTGCAGTGCAGTTGTATCGATCTTCTGCTGACAGATATTTTTGTATTTTATTAAAACTAACTTCAACTGAGAATTTTCCAAAAGTGGTGCAAAAGTCTTCAGCATTGCTATACTTCATCTTTTGAATTTTATGCATTGAATTCTGTGTACAAACTATCACAGTCATCTCCGAATTCACTGCATTTACGTTATATAGGTTATGTATATTAAAATTGCACAGTGTGGGAATTTGAGGTATAAAATATTGACGTGGCAGATGTTAAGCCAAGATTTATTCCAGATCCACGTACACAGAAGCAATAGCTGAAGAGTGCAGGCTGTGGGTTTAATGCCTTATTCTGATCATACTCGTAATGTTACCAGGAAATGAAATTGTTATATAAGTCATCATCATGGAAAAAATGAAATGGAGAACCCAAACTACCATTGCTGTTGGTATTTTGCTTATATAATAAATTATATTATTCAGTGGAAAGACTTAAGAATCTGAAAGTGGAGTATTTTTTCTTGCCTGTTCTCATCATCAAAAGCTCTTGCTAGCTTTTCACTCTCCATGGTAGTTATCCACTCTTTTCCCTATTTAAAAAATCCAATATAATACACTCAAAAGAACTAGATATATTTTTATATACCCAGCACCAACCTCAGTCCTATGGTACAGACATGTGGGCTTTTTCCCCAACAAACAGTCCTTAGTTACAGAAGCGCTATTTGTTGGGGTTTTTTTCTTCTGTAGTCAAGGTTCTGGCCACCCTCAGATCACACCTTAACTCCATATCTGCAATTATAATCCAGATTAAAACTATTAAAACACCCCTAACAATATAATAAATATCAAAGATCAATGAATGTAGTTTCTGCAAAGCACACGAGAAAGAACTGACTTCCTTTTAATCTGCTTTCATTAAAAGTTCTGCAAGGCTAATCAAGTTCTAATCAAGGCTGCATTCCTCAACCACCCTGCAACACAAACCAAACCAGAGCGAGGCTGGTGGGTAATTCCCTTCAAAAGCACAGTACTGATTTAAACTGAAACATTAACATAGCCACAACTTGAGAGAGTTTCCATTACAATGAAACCTAAAAGGTAGTCTCTTTCATATGGTCTTATCTAAAAGGATGCTTGCCACAAAACTCAAAGAACAGGAATTACAGAAATACTAAAGTTCAAAAAAGTGAGAACTCTTACCTCTGTGATGACACAAGCTACTGCAGCGATAATACATGCTATCACAAGTAGAGCAGCAAGGACAAAACACAGAAGCCTTCCAGATGAATTGATTGTGAGGATCTCTAAAGCAGAAAGAACAATGACTTCGAAGCAAGTCTTGCACAGCTGAAAAAGCTGTCTTCAGGTAATGAATTACTAAAATGAGCATTTCCGATGTCCATACATGGAATAGAAATTGAGCTAAAAGGTAATGCAAAATGGTTAGTAATCACATTGAGAGCTACAGAGCTGTTGACTAAGTTACTTAATATTCTTCCCTACTTTGAAAGCAACAAGACCTATCTATCAGTCTGAATCTGCTCCCTCCAAGTTCCTCCCATGTTTCTGGAACATACCTCCTCCTGCAGCCTGACATCTCATCAGTTGTTCTCTCTTCCATTTTGTTTAGGGTTTTATCATGAGCAATAGTTACAAAACAACTAATTCCTGAACTGTGGCAGTACTGTATTAAGCATAAAACTTCAACTTCTAAGAGGATGAAGATAAAAGGCAAAATTTGCCAAGGTCAGCATACATGAAGTCATCTAAGACCAAAGTCATCTGCTTTTTAACAGGATTTTGACATTCAAATATCTGTATACCAAAACATTTATTTTCCCAGATTTTTGCAAACATACAGCGGAAAATCTGCTGAATATACACAATATATAATGCAACAGAAAACAATGAGCAGTTTCTCTTTAGTTTGCATTGAATATTGACTCAAGAATGATAAATACTCAACTAACCATTGGCTTTCATCTGCACACAGTTTGCTAGGTTTTCTGTAGGCCTTGGGCAGTCATATCCACACTTAGCAAAGTAAGGAATTATCTGGGGGAAAAAAAGACTAATTCCAATACTCAGTTAAATGGGATTTCTGCACAGATTCATTCCTTTCATGTATTTCCTTCTGTACTATGGTTTGGGCTCCTGACAGGAGTACTGTGCTCCCTAAAACTGTTACCAGATTTTCTTGAAAGATAGTTTCCTTACAACTGATACAAATAACAAAAATTAAGAGAGATTCTCGAGATAAGTAAGAATCTAAGAAAGTTCAGTGTAAACATATCAGGTATGTTTGCTTTAAGCTTTATAGCACAGGGACACTCTACAGAACAATATAGACTTAAATACCACCATGAGAAGAGGCTTGATATCTACCAATTTGTAAGTCAAAAAAAAAAAAAAAAGGTAATAAAAAAATTAAGTGATACACAGTGCTATGCTTCTGTCTTGTTTGTTAGTCAGAATTAGTACAACTCTTCATGTCAGTTATATAAAAGCAAATACTCTTTTCACTAAAAATAAATCAAAAACTTGCCTCTACAAAAACATTGGTGCTCTCATCACTCCCTGGTATCCTCACAGAAATTCTAGTTTCATTTATCTAATAATGAAATGAAATCCTGAAGAAGAGTGTGGGAGGGAGAAAAAGGTCAAATGCATTTATCACAAAGGGAGTCATTACTAAGTTAAATCACATTTAATATTCAATTGCATTTCAAATTGCATTTAATAGGTTTTAAAACTATTATATATTGTTAACATCAGAATTACAGATAATGCATATATTTGTCTTTAAATCTGCTAGTCTAATAGAACAAAAACAGGGTGAATATCTTCGTAGGAATTACAAGCAACGTGCGTTTCATGTTAGTGAAGCCTAATTATATATTATTATATATATTTATATATATAACTAAAACTATATAGTAACTATATAGTTACTATATATTTTCTTAAAGTGTTTTCATATTCATTGATTAATCTCATTCTGAACAAAATGATATTGTTTAAAAACATTCTTAAAAATATAATCTCAAAAAGTAAAATAATATATTGTAACAGTGGAGCAGATGTTCTTTTAGACCATCTCAGTGTTTGCTAGCCAGCTCTGCTGATTTGACTTCAGTGGAAGCATATGCCTCCTGCTGTGCTAATACAGAAGGGGAACTTAGAAAACTATGCTTTCTGTTAAATCATAATAAATTGAAAATTACCTTTGCTTCCACTTTTTTTCAAGAAGTACTTCATAATTTTTATGCTCATAAAGCAGTATTAAATATTCAAGCCCAAGACCGCTTGTAAAGTTGTAAAACTTCTAATTCTGTCTTTATTTTACAAACAGTTATATTTGGATTCCACAAACTTCCTAAGGGTTGAAAAGGTTTCAGTTTAAAGTTGTTAATAACTACGTAAGTGATGAAATGGATTTCTGCTATAACTGTGCTTGTGATAGGCACCATACACCCTGCAGATGGCACCTTATGACCTAATAGAGAGTTTGTGCTTTTGAAGGGGCAAGTCAGAAGTGGTAGTTACAACAGGGACCCCTGCAGTTGTTTGAACTCAGGCTCTGTTACTTGAAAATGTATGTGGTAAAAATACCTAGCCCATTAAACCTCCAACAGATTTAGAAACAGTAGTACTTAGTATTAATGGCACATCTGCATGCTCAAATCTGCACAGAATTTGTTTAGTCTACTAAAGGTACTTTTGTTCACATCATAGCATACCAACCAGTAACGACACTAAATTCATCATCTCAGAGAAACCAAGGAAACTTCTCAATTCCATATTCATGGATTAAAATATGACATTATTACCTAAATTAACCCATACATAATTCTCAAAATTCCCATTTTAAGGCCATGAGTATGATACAGGGAAACATTCAGAAATAGGGCTTGGACCCTATTCCATACTCAGGCAAAGACAATATTGTGAAACACTGTTGAAGAGTCAAATTTTCCCCTTTCAGTATGATGTCTATATGTATATGTAGCACTTACCTATTTCAATACAACTTTTGCTGCATTTCATTACATTATCTGTACAGCCTGTGAATTTAAATAGATATTTAAAATTTTAGCAAATGCATGATCTGTGTGCATTTTCACTAAAGTCTATTAAAATATGCATAAATGGATCCCTAAGTACAATGTATTTCAGAAAGGACAATTCAAAATAAGTACTAGACTATTTAGCTCCTGCTCTGCGAACAGTGGTTTTGCCTTATTTTCTATCACCACCTCCTCAAACACACGCACGCACTCACACAAAACACGCTCAGCTTACATAAACTTCATAGACAGCTGCCTAAAATGTGATAGTGATGAGTAGGCATTAAGTAAAAAAATCCCAGCGGTCTTTTTTGTGGCAACAAAATCTTGTTTACCAGCAATGCTCTTACTGCAGATTAAAATAAAAAACAAACAAACAAAACCAGAAAAGCATCCCATTATCAGGCTGCTCTGCTTATTATCTCTCTATCTCCTGACAATACAAGTCAAAACAAGAAAGAAAATAAACAGGTATGATCTATTTCAAACTATAGCTAATTCAACCCCATCTAGGTGGGGAACACCCTCTGTATGAAAGAGTGCTGCGTGCCCAGCAGCAGTGCCTTGATCCCGACCCGAGAAGTCAGACCTTTAAGGGAGGTGTGATGAACAGGGCTGCCTTCTCATTGCTAAGGAGACCCGCTCTCCTGGTGGACAGGCATCCTGGAGAACAAGCACCCCGCTGGGGCTTCTCTGTGTGGAGCCAGAGATCACCAGCGCTAGTCACTGAGCAAAATGACCAGAACAACATGTTCTTCCTCCAAACTTATAGGCTGCCTTACAATTTTAGAGAAATAATATTCCTGATTAATGTTTACCAAGAATTACGCTGAAAAACTTTATAGCTAAGAGTGTAAATTCTTTTCAAATTGACAGCAGAAGAAATAATTTTCCTTTGAAAAACAATATCCATTTCTCTGTTGCTAAAAGAGATAAATGCCAAGCAAACACAGATACAAAACAAGCATGGGAAAAAAACAAAAACAAAAAAAACCAAAATGAAACAAAAAAAACACTGCTGAAGAGCTGGGTGCATTTGAGTTCTTAGCTTTGATGACTGTGTGTCTATAGGATGCTAGACAGATTTCAAAACACATTGAAAACAGAAGCCATTTCTGGCCTTACTGAGGAAATCTGTGCAATAACATGGATGAAAAAAAAAAAAAAAAAGTAGTACCATTTAGCAGAGAATGCTTGAGAAATTACCTAGTGTAGTTAGCAAAAAGGATTTTGGTAGAAAATCCTCTTTTATATTTGCTGCAGTAAACTGTAAGCATGGATGAAATATTTTGTTTCTAGTTCTACGGGAAATCCAATGTAATGGAACTGCCACTACAATAAAAATGAAGAAAAGTTCACTTCAAGGACTTAATACAAAGATAGATATATACGATCCTAATGAGACCAGGTTTAACAGAGGAGAATTTACATAGATTAGTAACTGCTAACAGTTACTTTAAAAGTGTACTTAAAAAGGACAAACATAGATTTTTAGGAAAAGAGAATTCCATACTCAGAGGCAGCAACAAGATTTCGAATGTCAATTTCATTATTATGCATATGCACACCTATAGCTTGCAGCCAATATAAAATAATTAAAATTTTAGCCCACAATGATTGGGATTGACAGGGATTGTCCCCTGTCACACCATCCTCTTTCCCAGATAATCCAATGACGAACCATGTATTTCTGGCTTGTGTTACCCTGGCTCTAAGCATCCATTTGAGAACAGGAGGAGAGACGAAGTTACAGAAGAGAAACAGGCTAATTATCCCATAGCTTTGTTCTCAGTCTCCCAAAACATAGGGCTCAAAATGCCTCTTTCATTAAACATCTGAAGGAAGCATAAAACTACTGGGTTTTCTTTCTCAGGTCCCTTTTTACTAACTTCAGCAGAGGGGAAATTTTTACTCCAGACTTCTAAATGTCACTTCCCTATACCCCACCTTCTTCTTTCCAGACTAAAATAAGTGAAGAAAACAACTACTGAAAAATATTCTTACTCTTTGATTACAGACTGCAGTTTGTCTTCAAAACTTTTCTGTAACATTGCATCGAATACACTGAAAATGTTCTACAATTCCTTTGCTGGTCACACAAATTTTTGTGTCTGTCAACTCTTTGATGCTGGCTAGAAGATGACATTTGCTGATCAATTAAAAAAAAAAAAAGTTGTTTAACCTCATAGAATATTAAACATGGAAAGCTTCTGTGACAATCGTTTCTCCAAATAAAACTTAGCAATTTTAAAATTTGCCATGTACTTGATCCTTTGGCCTGTTTACAGAACTAACGCTTGTTTACATACTCATAACTTGGATTTTTTTGCTTTAGAGTTATTAAAGCACAAAACATATAAGTAATACTCTCTGTTTTTCCACTCTCCACTTAGTCATGGGTAAACTTCCATTGTGTCTTTGTACCTGGGTCTGTCCTTGCAGTGCTAATAAAGTGATTTTCAGCCTTTTCCTTGCAGACCTAAAAACATCTCACTGAAGGCAGAAAATGCTACAATGTACTTTACATTGAAAAAACAAACAAAAATGACTGAGCTCCATGGACTACAAAGATACATTATTCAACATTGAATAAGTGTATCTTATCTGCACATAAATCTCAACTCTGCAGATGCTGACTGTCTGAACAGAACTGAAAAACTGCTGCAGGACTGTAGGACGTTTGGACCAAGAACACATACCAACAAGTTACTAGAAAATAAAAAACTTGAAGAAAACTGAAACCTTGTACAGGTGACAACTGCTATTCTGTGGCTTTTGGGGGTTAGAAAAACTAGCCTTGGGCCATCTTTGTTAGTTCTTCAAGGACTTCTTTGCTGGATTATGCAAACATTAAAAACTTGCAAAACAATTCCTCAGTCTAACTGTGTTTTCAAATTAAAATGAAAGAAGTTTTGGTGCGATCAAATTTACGTGCAAGTAAAACATCAGTCCTTCCTAAATCTCAAGGAACATCCACTACTTCTGTAAATCCACACAGGAGCCTTACCTGCAGTGAGACTGCTTGACTCGATTTTACTGTGCATCAAAAATTTCTGTTGAAGGAGGCTTGGGAAGGAAAATGGTGAGATCTGTTTCTTTATGAGGTATTAAAACCCCTTACAGATTGTTCCTTTCCAATTCCTATTTTTGTTAGCTTAACAAGTCTAAACTCTTCCCCCCATCCTCAATGAATTCCTTGGTGAATTAGGAAGCTGTAAAGAAAATATTCTCAGTCCCCATCTGAAGGCATTAGACTTCTTGAATCTTTATCACAGCTTTTACTTCAAGTTTTTTGGGTTGCTTTCCAGGTTTTTGAGCAGAAGACGATATACAATGCAACAAATACTTCTTTCACCTCACCACTGCTTATATGCTTGGCTTCCGCAACAGTTCTTTTGTCAATGACTCTCTAAACCAAAGCCAGGCCATACATCCTTTTGACTAAAACCGAGCAGAAAAACCATCACATCACATGCTTATTAGCACCTCTTACCCTAAATGGTTAGCTTTACTCAATTTTCATGCACTATTTTTAACATTTTTCTTTTAAGGATTTTTCACTTCACAGTGATCAGATGCGTTTCTATTAATACGGTTATGGGAACTAAGCACATTTTATATTGCTTTTTTTTAATCACTGACCATAAATAAAGCTTTCCATTAAGGCTCTCCATTTCCATTAAGGCTTTCTCTTGTATCCTTCAATATTTTGACTCTCACATTGATGAAATAAACTAAGTTATTCCAGTGTAAAAAAAAATGTAAAAGAAAAATTCACATCCTCTCCCAAAATTGAGCAATAAACATTCATATCTTTCACCTGACAGCCTGTGAGCTGAATAAGGCAGAGAAAGACAACTTACACAGTTTAATTGACTTTGATACTGCTTTCAGTTTTACAGCCAAATATTGCACTAACTCCAAAACCTCCACCTTCCACTAAAACAGTGTAATAAAGCGTCCTTCAGAACTCTGTAATCTAGTCATCAAAGCAGGATTAATGGCTTCCTAGATAACTAATAGTGTCACTTGTTCACTCACTTGATCAGGATATAAAACATAAGTACGGTTTTTAACACTTTCTAAACATACCTTTCGGTGTCTAAGTCCCACTCTCTAACAGGGCAGCAGCTAGTATTGCTTACAAAAATCACCATCTCTATTGTAACGCTTACCTTGAAGTGCATGGTGACTGCCAGCAATACTTGTTTTCACACGCAGCTATTCCTAGAAATATTTAGCAAAAATGTGAAACGTCAACTTCTGTTCTCAATTGAAATGCAAGTTCAAAGGTACAAACATACTCCTAAGAGCAGAAGTTAGCCATAACGCATTTAATGAAATGCACTAACATGAAATTTTGAGTGTCTCTTTAAAAGGAGATTACATTACAAAATTAAGGTAAGAATACTATTATATTTTATGTCTATATATACTTTTCATCATAAAGGATTTTAAAGTGCATTAAAGAAATATTTAGATACTACAGCCACTTTTGAGACAAAAACAACTATTAACTGTACTTTGAGAAAGTGATTATTATCCATTTTGTGAAAACAGTGGAGAAAAAACAGGATTAACTGGCGCAGAAATAAAAGGATGCTCTTTATTTTGAGGTTTACCTGGTCATCGCCGTAGTATTTGAGCAGTTTACTAAGAACAGCTTAGGGAACATATTCATTAATATTTAAGCCCCAAGTACAAATGAAGAATTGAGGGTGAGACATTGAGCAACTTTCTCAAAAGAGACTTGCTGAAGATCAAAGAGCTCAAATGTATGTAGGAACAAACCCTAAAGCTCCAGTTTTCTGCTGTATCCCTATTTGTGCCATTGAGTACTAGGACATTTATGAAAGACCACTAACAAATAGGCCCATGCTATATATGGTCAGCATGCTGAGATTCAAATAATTAGGCACAGAAGGTTAAATTTTGTATGATTAGGTCAACACCACAATATATCAACCACATATAGGCCTTGGATGTACAGATGTATATCCAATATTTATTTTTAGCTCTCATGATTATGCTTATTCTGGTCACACAAGGGTATTTTCTGACCATGTCTCATGGAAATTTGTTACAGAATGTCTTACGTTTTTCCTCTACTGTCAACATGGCTAAAGAGAGATGGGTGCCTTTCTGTTGTATGCTTACAAGTAGGATTAACTCAACAAGACGGGATCCCTGCCTGCAAACTGGTTTGAGAGATCCAAACGGAGCAGTTCTAGAAAATGGACACTGAAAGGAATAATGGACACTCTGTTAAAAAAAATAAATAAATAAAATATCAGTGTGCAGCAGGACACTGCATGCCAGGAAATGGGTGGTGATGGTACTGGAGTAAAGCAACAGAAGACTACTAAAAAGATTCAGATGACAATGATGGGAGAAAGTGATAGAAAAGATAAGATGCTACCTTCCTGAGCCAAGGACAGAAGAGCCAATCCTCTGGGTAGCCAAGGATAAGGCAGCATCACCAATTTGTAAATACTGTCAACAAACCCATGAAATACCGGATACCTGCAGGAGGAGCCCTTGCAATGAAGTGGGAACTCCTCTGTTTTCCATATTCAAAACTAGCACAAAATTCTTCCTGTGTTCACTCAGATCTGTCCCTGCTTAACTGCTGAAATTACTCTATTGCTTCATAAATCTTCTTTTTCAAGCCAGCATCTCAACAAAGGAGGAGTCATTGGGCATCAGGAAGTAGAAACATAGGAAAGCCAGGGGAAAACTCCTAGACTCCCAGGCCGACAATTCCTTCATGAGGGAATGGCTCTTTGAGCAGCTGATTCTAATAACTATTTCTAATTGCCCTTATCACAATTGCTGGATACTTTTAATTATATGTTTGGTAGACTGTACAATGAAACTAAAATAATTTAAACTTTTAAAGTGCTTTGAACATGAGAACTGATTTTTAATACTTCTAAATATGACTATTGTGCTACACTACACAGAAGTTGACCTCAAAGACATTTTATTTCTTGCTTTCATCAAGGTGCTGCAAAAATACTCATAGCTCTGAAAATCTCTGTAGTTCACAAATATTTATTTAAAAGACATGGGAAAATGTCATGCAGAGAAATAACGCATTGCACTTCTAGAATATTCACTGTTTTCTCTCCAGTTTTATTTTATAGCCTTGGCACAGGAAACATAGGATTAAAGTGGGAAAAATTAAGATGTGTGGGGTTTGAAAAGACTCATATGAAATCTTGGAGTTCACTTCTATGAAGAGTGAGTTGAGGAATTTTCATCTTCATTTGAACAGCCAAACATCAACAGGCACAACTTTGTGGACTGAAGTTTGGCGTTCCAGCCTGAAGTCTTCCCTTGCATACAATAAGAAAAGTTTCAATAAAAAGACTGGCTAGAAAAAAAGTGACAGAATTTTTAACTACCATTTTCTTAATGTGAGAAGGCAAAAATAAACATTATTATCATGACTTTCAAAAGTGGGCTGTGATTTTTTTTTCTTAAAGTGACAGATTCTGAATTAATCTTTAGAAAACATTCCACTCAAATTGACCTTCCACTAGCTAACCTTAAAAACATAGCAAGTGAGAAGCATCGGCCTTGATTCTAACACTTCATTAAGGATTTACATTTAACTGCTGCTTTGCACATTTAAACAGTAACAGATGCTTGTCACATTTGGTGCTCTGCTAAACAGAACAGTAATATTAAAAAATCAATTCTGTTTTCTTTTATAGTTCTCTCAAGTTATTCATAGCTGAAGATATTTTCTTGTATAAACTAGAGTGGAAATTAGTACAATTTGTTAGTATTAGCTGCAAGAAAATAAAATGTACCAAAACTGGAGCAGGTTAAATTACAGAAAATCCTGAACAGTCCCTAAGCCTAGTGTATCCATATAGACAATATAGCAAACTCACTTTTGTTTCTTGTCTACTTCAGTCAGAGCTTTCGTAGCTTGTAGCATAAAAAAATATAATGTCCTGGTTTTCTTTAAGTTTCTGACACTGAAGATAATCCTGATTTATGCTAATCTACTTTTCAAGAGTTAGGACCACAAAAATTTAGCATGTGGACCCATCCATACCTCTTTGTTGTTTTTTGTTCTTTTCTGTTTTCCCATAGCATTTTATTTCTGAGAAATGTATAGTTATGAATTCACTTTTTCCTGTTGTGACTGAATTTACAGTGTCTCTAATAATTCACTTATTATTTCTAATGGCAAAACACAAAAGTTACACCCACTTTACATAATAATTCATTTTTTCTTTTGTCTTTGAACTATAATCTCAAGCATAGACGTTTCTATGCTTTTTTCCTAGTAAAATATTTCAAAATTTCACTATAGAACATTTTGTCATCAACCTCTGAAAAACAGGTTAACGGAACGTATGCACCACTGACTACCCCAACGAGAAGATAAATCTGTAGGGAAAGAAACTCTATGATGAGATAAAATAGTTTAAGACATCTCCTCTTTCACAATTATTTCAAGTGTTGATGAAGATTTTAAAAATCAAACTGAAAAGACCTTTTAGAAAATAAATCTACCCATCACATAAGTGGCCTCCGGAGCTGATAGTTCATTTCTATGTGAACATAAGATTATAGTCAATACAAGTTAGTACCTTTGACGTTCCTGTAACTGATCTACCCAAGCAGTACTGTTTAAACAATGGTCACCCACGCACTTAAGGGCTCTGCTTTCCCAAAACCATAATTTAAACATACTGTGCCACAAACAATACTGATACCAAAATTCCACTCACCTCTGTGCTGCTAATTCATGTATTGGTTTATTCACTTTCCAAGAGTTTTGACATAGTATGAATCAACTGTAGTAATGCATATAGCAGAATCCATCCTGTTCTCCTACTTCTAACAGAAAAATAGAACACTGGTTGCCATAAGATCCTAATCGTCAGCTCTGGAGACTGGTGCTTGGGCGTCTGTTCCACGCAGAAGTCAGAGTTACACACAAGTAATTCAGCCTACACTTTCAAGCCTTGCTTCAGACACGTTTTATGGGCAGAACTCATCAAAATTGAAGGGATCAACAAATTAACAAATCCTTTTTTTTTTTTTTTTAAATTCCCTGTAGGGTACCAAAAATAATTATTGATTCTTATTAGTGTTGTCAGAGTGTTCCCAAGAGCTCTAGCAAGGGACCAGGACTCCACTGCAGCTGGTGTTACCCAAGCAGGGATCAAAACCCCACTATTCACTGAAAAGAAATAGAATAGTTCTTAAATGTATATAGTTCATGCATATTTTTATGTGTTGTTTGTATATTCTTATACACACTGAATGCATATTTTCTACAGTATTTTTGTTTGCTTACTGAATAAAAGCATTGAAGGTGTAAGAAAATATCCAAACGTACTGCAAACACCCATCAGCTTGGTCTCAAGCATTCTTAATCACCACGTATATTAAAGACCACTTATAGCAACTAAACATTTACTCACAGTTCCACAGGGCACAATTACCCTTTTCCATTAATGATAATTATTCAGGAATTCACAGTTCAGTGCCCAAGTATGAATAAACAACCACCCAGAGACCTTCCATTATTTTCTGCTTATCTAAGTAAGAGCAAAACCATTAACGAGCAGTTATCCCAGAAAATTATTAATCATCCAATACATTCCAAGCAGAGTGATAAGGAAGGACTTGGGAAAATAATTAGCATCTACAAGCAATATCAAAGGTGTTGTAGCAGAGTCTATTATCATTCAGATGTCTGGAGTAAGTTCTCACAAGTTATCTTTATTAGTCTTCATTATATCGTTGTTGTTCTACCATGACCGCCTGAACGGGAAAACACGACACTTGGGTTCATTCTCCACCAGCCCAGACGAGCAGCGGCACCGACTCTTCACACAATACCGATCCTTGGCCTTTTCCCAAGGAATTTTATGGGATCTTCTCCCCACCACCACACTCCGGTGCGCTTTAACCTACAATGAACACGCACTAAAAGTAGGATATACTGAAGATACTTAGAGGACAAAGCCAACAGAAAAGTAAGTTCCATGACGGTTACGAAGGCCCTGTAGTATTTTTAGTACTTTTGACTACTACTGCCGAGAATTACCCTTGAACGCACACTTAGCGGCGACGACTAAAAAAGGACGACTGGTCCTTACTGCTGAGGCAACGAGCCAGTTCACACCGACCGAGGAGGTGGGGGACAACCCGCTGTACCCTCTGCTCACTTCCACGTCCGCGCTACCCAGCTGAGGACCGCAGCCCAAGACCCCCACTGCGAATCCCAGCTCGGCTTGGCGGCGCAGCCCTGGAGCTGCCAACAGCCACCGCCGCCCCCCAGGGACCGCTGAGGCGCGGCGGGGCGGGCGGGCGGACTTCGGCCCGCCGCCGCTCCGGCCGGTGTCGAAAGAGCGCCGAGCCGCTCCCACACAGCTTTCACGGGGCCAAAGGCTGCGTTCCTGCGGGAAGTCCCACCCGCTCTCCGGGCCCTGCCTCCCCCCCACGGACCTCTCCCCCTGCCGGGACCAGTCCCGAGCGCGGCGGCGGGGGGTGACCCGGGCGCCGCCCGCCCTCCGCTCCGCGCCCTCCAGCCGG
>JAVJGG010000037.1:8299022-8391825 GCA_035590195.1 Aviceda cuculoides | reverse complement strand
TATTTAAATACGTACAAGTTTCTTCTAGTATTTCAGAAACACTCATCACTGCATAATAATTTTTTTACTTAAGCCAATCCTTAAGTATATAAGGCTCTGTGAGACCATATTGACGTGTATTTCCTAAGGGACTGTGACAGTCAGTATAGGGCTGACTTAGCTGCTGCTTGTTTCTGATTTTTGTTCTTTCTGCAATGGCTCCTTGGGTGGTAATTTCTTGGTGGTGTTCCAGAGCAAAGAATCCTGAGTCACAAACCCCTAAAAAAGGGAATTTAGTCTCCTCTCTTGCTTTGCCCATTGCTACATACACATGCTAAAGATCCTGTGTATAAAGAGTGTAAAAGCAGATGCTTTCTTTCAGTTACAAAGACTTCATATGCGGCACAAGTTACAGCTTCTCTGCTTAGCTGTGAAGATGGGAATCTCAGACCTTTCCATGACAAGACTCCTGTGCGCTTCTGTCAGGTGTAACCGCTTCCCTAGCAGCCTGGGCTGCAGTATGTTTAATCATTTATGAAGCTGCTTATTCTAGTGTACAGGAGTGGGAAAATAGCTCAGCTGAACATAAGTAAAAATTAGTTCATTATATGTATTTATATTTGCATTAATTTACACACAGGTGACTGGTATAATAGCAATACATTTATTGACAAGAGCAGTATGTTTGGTTCAGGACTATGTGGTATCTGTGGCTCCCCAACAGTGTAACTGGGCATCACAGAGAAGCAAAGTTAACATCAGTGCTGTTTTGTAGACTGTGAAACTGAGACTATCAGGTTGATTTACTGGGTCTTCCTCATGCCACCCCCCCCCCCCCTCTGCAATTTTAAACCTCTTTCTGTGTTTTTCTCTTTACTTATTTAGTAATTTCATCAGCACACACAGATACATGCCATTAAAGAATCCATGCCATCCTTTCTCAGTAGTGACTGTCTCATCTTGTCTAGGTGCTGGAGCTTTTCACAAAAGCTTATTTTATGAACAGTTTGCTTCTGAAGAAAATAATATTGCTTCATAAAGCAAATGTGTAATAGTTACGAATTAAAAAAGGTAGCTTATTCTCAGATTGTGTAAATCAACTGTAACTTCATTTAGTTTATGCAACCACAGGTAGTGGATTTTAAGTCTGTATTCATCAAAGCTACCATGTTCGTGTCAGCACTGAAAACTATAAATGATGGTGTTATCAATCAGAGAGATATGAAATTATTTGCAGTCTGTTAATCAGTCCAGGAACTGGATTTGTGAAAAAAAGATGTGTTTCAGAGTCACTGCCTCATCTGGAGAAAGCAGGGGTAAAGAGGCAGGGAATGGTAGGGATTATTATGGGTAGATCCAAAATTATTTGTCTGGGAATTTTTTGCAAATTCAGTCTTTTTAAAGAAATTAAAAAAAATTGTTGATTGAGATGACTGAAAACATTATTATTGTCTCCAAGTTGTGTAATTAAAGTAAAATGAAAGTTGATTCCTATATGCAAAAATTTTAAAAACATATTGTGCTACTACTTCTTGTAAGTAATGATTTAACAATTTTTATGGTTGAAAATAAAATGTTAGGTTTCTCCCCCCCGCCCCTAAATAACTCAGAGAAGCATAATTGCAGAAAGCATTTTGACTTTAATGCAAGCTGTACTTTTCAGAGCAAGTTCTGTTTAAGAAAGAAAATAAAGATTTTTTGCCAATCATGCAACAAAATTAGTTGGTGAGAGCTGGCTCATTTTGTACAGGAGCTTGATTGCAAGAAACAGCAGCACTGTGTTCCCTCCTTCCACTGCTGTCACGTTTGGCTGCTTGGTAATTTTTTATCTTCATATCAAAGAAAGGTTAGGATGCACTTTTCATATTTAAAAGTGTGCCATTAGTTTACATGAAAACTCCACCGGTACACAAATATGAGGCAAGACTTTCTGTGGATTCTTGTTAGGAATTTTATCAAATACCAGAGATCTGGATATTATACTCATGGTCTTTTCATGAAAAGCATTACTTCGGGATTTTTAGTGTTCAAATACAGAGTTCATGTTTTAATAGGAGAGAGACTTCTAAGATGTTTAACTATGTAAGCAGAAATATACTCCCTTAAGAGATGACTGAAAGCTGTTGTCTGGAATGTTGCTGGGGGCTTCACAAGCCTGAACTTGAATCTACTTTCTTCCCATCTACCTTTGGCATTTATTATTCTGAAGTGTGACATGAAGTCCTTCTTCAGTAGAATTGATTTGAATAAAAATGGCCAAACACTGTGGAAAGTCTGAAGGCAGGATTTGGAGGTATATTTACTAATGTTGCCCAAGTATTGATTTTATACAACAATTTTACATTATTTGACTTTGCAAATTTTTGGGGGCTACTAGTGTGCTGATGGAGATATAATCATATTTCAAAATACAGATCTGGATGCAAGCTGAGATTTCAGAGGCCAGTAAGATTCTAATAGAGACAAATAGAAATACTCAGTTCTTTCAAATTTTAAAGACAGACAGAAAGCAGTATTAAGGTCCTTTCAGAACATCCCAAGCTAATAGCAGTTGGGACTGATAGCTCTCAGCTTCCCTCAGGAAGTGGTCAACGTTTCATGGGATGGAGCACTTTATGGTATTTTCCAGATGAGAAATTGCACTGTATGTAGCACGTTTTCCTCTCTGATTAGTGCTAGAATTAAAAAAAAAAAAAAAAAAAAAAAGAGATTGTTTAGATTAGTTGTAATGTTTTTTTCCCCTCTGTAGTTCGGGCTTTAATAATATTTTCCCTAAATATTTTAATTTTATTTTTAATAAATTCTGTATCATACTCCTGCAAGAGAAGGCATCTTCCATGAAGTCCTAATAGTCTATCTTCTACAATTTCTAGGAGATGTCAAACCATACAATTGCTAAATGGTTGATTTAATCAGATTTACGTGAATTTGGTGAGTTACATCAGCAAAAGAGTATGACGGTGAGGAGAAAACTTCCCTACCTGTTACAAGCACCCATGCTTGACATTTTGGACGGTTCTTCACCCATCATCCAATGAGGGTTTTACTGATACAGTTTTAGTTATTGCTGGATATAAAGGGAAGCAAAAAGTGTTGAGTTTAAGCAACTGTTTGGTTTTTTTCTACTTATTTAGCAGCATTTTCATATTTTTGATTTTACATACTTGGAGCTGTTATTCAAAGCTTCACCAGAAGTGCCATCCACATGAAGCTGCCATCTCCTGGCTGTTTTGAGGGCCAGAGAGTGCAAGTCTGTGTGGCTGCTGTGCTCTGTATGCAAAGTGTAAGAGATGGCTTTAAATACAGATCAATGCCTTTAAAACACCCCCCCACCCCCCGTCAGAGAGCTTTAATCTATATTGCGTAGGGCAGTGGAGACATCCAGTGGCCAACGTCTTCAGTGACTGACAATGGTAGTGTGCATTCTCACTGCCTAACAAGTGGAAGGCTGATGTGTCCTGGCTTTGGCTGGGATAGAGTTAATTTTCTTTCTGGTAGCTGGTCTAGTGTTAGGTTTTGGATTTAGTATGACGAGAATGTTGATAACACTGATGTTTTCAGTTGTTGCTAAGTAGCGTTTAGACTAAGTCAAGGATTTTTTGCGTTCTCATGCCCAGCCAGCAAGAAGGCTGGAGGGGCACAAGAAGTTGGCACAGGACACAGCCAGGACAGCTGACCCAAAGTGGCCAAAGGGGTACTCCATACCATGTGATGTCATGCCCAATATTTAAAGTGGGGGGAACTGGCCTGGGGGGGCAGATTGCTGCTCAGGAACTAACTGAGCATCGATCTGCAAGTGGTGAGCAACTGCATTGTGCATCACTTGTTTCATATATTCCAATTCTTTTATTATTACTATTGTCATTTTATTATTGTTATTAGTTTCTTCCTTTCTGTTCTATTAAACTGTTCTTATCTCAACCCATGAGTTTTACCTTTTTCCTTCCCATTCTCTACTCCATCCCACTGGGTGTGTGGGGAGGAAAAGTGAGTGAGCAGCAGTGTGGTGCTTAGTTGCTGGCTGGGGTTAAACCATGCCAGTCCATTACTTGTATTAAACAAAAACAGCCTGTAGGAAAACTTGAACAATAACAGAGAGCCCTTTTCATGAGACTTGTAACCAACAAGAGTGAAAGATTTCTCATTTAAGTGTTCCTTACCTGCTCTTGCTGAAACAAAAGAAATCCTCGCCTTGCTGAACAGATGTGTGACTGTTTCTTACCTTTTCCTTCAGATTTTACCATACTCCAAGGCACAGAGTCAAGGTTAATACAGTGTTTCATTGATTACAAGTGTAGAGAAAGAAAACAATTCTATAACCTTGTTGACCCTTACTCTATTGCCTCTTTTTAAATGTCTTTCCACTTTTGTTCCCAAGCAACATCTTTCTGTGTGCCTGTGCTTAGTCTGGACTATACCATTCCTTTCAAGCATCTTCCTCTGCCTCCCCCATCTCTTCTATTCTGTTCTCAACCCCTACAAGGTTCTGACTGATACAGCTTTGCTTTTTTTTTTTTTTTTTTTAAAAGGAATTTATGTACAAGCACAGTATCATGGAATCAGCAATGAGAAGTTAGGAAAGGACTATTTACCAGAGATTAGTTACTTTAGACATGTACAACAGCAGATGAGTTAAGGACTAGTAAAGAAGATGTGCGCTACCTTTAGTAAAAATTTTCCTTTTCAGTAAATTACAAAATCACATTCCGTCCAAACCACTGAACAGCATCCATTACTCACTTGTTCCATTTAACTCCCTTCCTGGTATCTGACTCATCTCAATAGAATGGCTTCTCAAATTTCTTCTGTGCTGTTGTCAAGAGTCATGAGTACTAGGTGGTCAGCCTTCATTACTCAAAAGCTCTCAATTCAAGTTACCGTGCATCAGCAATTACATAATTAACAATTATGACACAGGCAGACCCTGCTTAAGCCTGTGGAACATGAGAGGACTAGTACTGATACCAGCTAAATTAAAACCTTGAAACTTGTTCTGATCTTACAGACCATTTCTACTGATCTGGTTAACACAGACTCTTGAACAATTAAGACTTAATATAGATGTGAATACTGTACTGACACTTCAGTTTTCTGAGCAGTGATCAAGGGACTTGTAGACTTAAATGCCTCGTTTCTCCATTTTCCAAAGCCATGTTACTTTATCAATTAAAATATATTCTAAAAGCCTCCTTACAATAAAAACAAGTACTTCGAATTGTTTCTGTATATTAAAAGGCCTCATCAGTCCTTCTGTTAGCTTGTGTCCACCTAGTATTCACAAAACTATTTAAGGAATATTTAAGATGCTTTGAATTTAGTAGTAGTCAAGCCACTCTACTGCTGTGTTGGTTACAGTGCTCCTTATCAGTAAAATGGTTAACTTTTCACCCAAAGGCAGAAGATTGCTCAGCCTATAGTCCTAAAGACCTAAAACTGAGGGTTTCTTATGAATACAGAAGGATTCAGAAGGATTGACCACAAATCCTATTCATTTCATTCACATGCATGGACTGGTCGCTGTAAGAATAATTCACATGCACAGTACGGAAATTTAAGATCACACCAAGCCTAAAGATACTGGCCCTCTGCTCATCTTCAGAAAGTCTCTGCAATGATTGCAGCGGGTCCTAAGTTTGTATTTCAATGAAACCAAACTGAATGCAAGACCTGAAAAATAGTATTTCAGTAAAATCAAGACAATGGCTATCTGCAACATGCAGTATTTTTTTAAGTATCTACTGTTTGGTTTGCCATACTACTCAGACTGAGACTTTCAGCAAAGCTGATTTCAATGGCAACAGTAAGGGTCATCGACTACTGTAACTGCAACACTTGTTGCAACAGATTTTATTTGCTAAGAAATGTAAAACTCAGGTTAGGTAACAGGGATGTCTAGCTAGACAACAGCTTTTCACACACCTCTGTTTATAAAAGGTTATTCTACACCTTTTGTAACAGTACCCAAACAATAAATAACCAACGTCGAAAAGAACTAAGGAAGACTCCCTGACTTGCAAAACTGTGCTATATCAAGGCACTATATCTAACCATCAGTATAAGGGAGAGAAGACATAAATGGATATATTGCTTTGTAAACTGAAATAATTTAATAGAAGAATCTAATCACATCAAATCTGTAGGATTCTGCTGATTTGCTGAATACATTCAACAAATACATATATAAAACTTTTTGCAGTGATAGCTTGTAAGAAAAATATTTCTTTTATCATTTTAAAATGTTTCTACTGGAATGAAACTTTGCAACAGTTGCCATGTCACTCATGACAGAATAGACATCACTAATACATTGTTTTATGTATAGCTTCGTTTCAGAAAGAATGACAAATTGCTGGTTCTTGTTACAGTAATATCTGAATAACCCCCTTTGAGCATGACTGGCAAAGGTATGAGTTAGCAGTTCCCTTCTCAATATGAATGAAAACTCAAGGATGTTTCCACAGTAAGTTCCTCAGTTTTATCAAGACAGCTTCAGTCCTTGAACATTTTGTTTCAGATTGAGCAACTCTTTTTCTTGCCTTGTTTTCTCCAATTTGAAGGCTAGCTTGTTGGCTTTCTTCTCCATTCTGCGTTCCTGTGCATACAAATAATTACACCTTTACAAAATAGGCATAACATGCAAAAAGAAGTCATTCTAATTAACAGTTCTAGATCATGAAAACAGCAGCAATCTGGACAATAATATTATTTATGACAGTAATTATTAGTAGTCAAACTAATATGCATACCATCAGGATTATAATCTTTAATTAGCTCAAGCTTCTAATATGCTAGCAATTTCTGTTCCTAAATAAAACAACTTGTATATCATTGTCGCCAATTAGATTTTCCACATTTCTTTCAGTGACTTTTCACTTTGCATGATATGAAACATCATAACTGTTTTCTTTGATTCCCTAAATAATAAGAAAATTAGAGTTATATATATAATAGTGGCCACAATAATAGACCCCAAATTTCCATAGTGGAAATTAGGATGACAAAATTATGACGTTAACTTTCTTTCCAGTACATTTTTTTTTTTTAAAGAAGCAGTAATTAGTCGTTTGGGACCAGCAAGTTTTTCCCATTAATTTCCAGATACAAGAACGAGTGAGCTTTAAAAAATGTTTGTAAGAAAGAATCAAGAGAATATAACATGGTTTTGCAGGGTTTTATTTAAAATAAGGTGTACCTTTCGCTCTTCTTTTATTGCCCGTTTTCTAGCTTTGCGATCCTCTTTGCTCTCATCTTTGGAACGGGGCTGCATTGATGCTCTTGGCAGGTCACCGCTATTAATCATTTGCATGCGTTCAATCTGCTTAGCAGTAAGACCCTTCTGAGGCAAGATATGTAGAGGAATTCCAGTCTTCTGGGAAATTTTTATTGGTTTGGGCTAAAACAGAGAGTGCATATGTATTAATGGTCCCTAGCTTTCTCTCCAAGAAGTGCACATCGCACTGCCTTATCAGTATAAAAACATTCCATTCAGATTCAGTAATAAACATAAAAGTTTTCTCATATTGTTTCCTTCCCTCAGAAAAATGCTATTAATCCCAAAGTAAGAAATCAAACACACCTGTGAACAGAATATGGCCTCCCAGAACAATAAAAAATTTCTCCCTTTTATTTAAATATTACTGAAAAAGAAGAACTTAAGTAGGCTTTATAAGCTTTCAAGAAAAAGGTTTCCTTTCAAAATCTAGAACATCAAGCTGTGCTCTAATACTGGGGAATTTCTGGAAGGCTAAAGAACTAGAATAAATTGTCTCAAACTGTAGAAGGGAAATAGCCTATTTTCAAGAAAAAAAAACTAAGCAGTGGTTGCAAGACAGATTACACACAGGTATATCACAGATAATAAGAAAGTAAATTCCTTGCTCTCTACATTTCTGCCTAGCTATTACACAAATTTTGAACTTACTCAACTTTCCTTCTAATAGAAGAAAAATATATCCAAACCCTTCTTTAGTGAAGAAGTAATACCAGAGGCTAACACCCTCCCCAACCCTCTTTTCTGCTCTGTCCTTCTTTTAAAAACAGATATCCATTGAGAAAACAATCACTTTTGTCTCAAGTTTTCCCAGGCCAGGGTGTTATACAGAATAAGTTTAATGATTTTACCTTTGATGGCTCCTTAATAAGTGTTGGGTGATTATATAAGTTTGAATATGTACCTAGGTCACACAAAAAAAAAGAAAAAAGTAGTGAAGAAAGGCTTGCAAATAGAAATAAGTAAATTTATTATGAATTGTACTACTACTTAGTCTTTGGAAATTCCTCCTGTTGTGCACCACAAGAATAAACCATTTTACCTAAAGCACTGTTAGAAAAGTTCTGAGACCATCTACCATTTACGTCAAAATCCTGGGAACAAACAAGCAAACTCCAGAATACTTACTCAAAATGGATTCACAATCCCACTTTTCTTTTTGTTCCTCAATAACTACAGCTACTATTTCTTCCTTTTCCTCCTCACTTTCTTCATTCACAGGAGAGTCTAAATCTTCACAGGGTTCAAGAGCATCCAATTTCACACAACTTTGAAGAAGTCCAGAAAAGAAAAAAAAAAATAAGGTTTCTCTTTTCTTGAAAATGTGTAATTACGTAAAGCCAGTCTCCCCTCAGTAAAATCCCAAACGAAAGAAAGCTAGTCCCAATGAAACTTGCAGGAAAATTAAGTTTCCCTAAATAAGCATCCCCAAAATAAACTAAAACATTAGGACAAGAGACATTAAGGCAACAAAAGTAGTATTTCTGCATTTGAAAAGTATGTGGCACACAATATTTGTGACTGGAGGGCAGGAAGAGAAGAGGGTTTACTTTTTTAGTCCGTAAGCAAGGCAGCTCTAGAGGGGATTACGTACTCTACTACAGACCAGCCATCTTTCACTACAAGGGGGACAGTACTGTATCTTTCAATCAGGAAACACAAGACTAATGTGAGAACATTGAGCCACTTAACTTTGGGATAACAGCACCTGCTTTAAGACAAAGTGAATATACTGTGGAAACGCAGTCTTACACTGACACAGGGTTGCTTTATAAGCACTGGTTTTTGCAGTGCTCCTAACAGTGGTTAGGAGCCAAACCCACGCAAGAGTCCCCTGCGAGTTTATGGTCATGTAACTAGGTATATAGTGGAATCAGCTGCACACCAGAGGGACAGAATATACTTGGCTACAGAGTCTGTTAAACACAAAAGTAAGGTATAAGGAGAAAGGTAAGTTACACCAAAAAGTAAAAGGAAGAATGCCTCTAGAAATTACACTAAATTCAATACAATTATACAAAAGGAGCATAAACTCACATAAACCAACAAAATGCCTCCACTTAACTGTATCATCTCATAAGTTAAGACTGACATTCAGTGACACAAAAAAAAAAATTGATAATACTCCTATGTAGCTGCTTTTACTGTGGGATGTAATCTTTGAGTACATGAACTGGAAACAACATACTTGAACTTTCAATATAAACACAGGATTACATAACTACTTATGTGCAGCAGTCCTTCTGGGAATACATACTTCTTTGCTTTCTCTTTGTAGTAATCATTCAGGACTTCCTGCAACCGAGCATTGTCTGTGTTAATATAGCCTTCTAACTCCACATTATCCAAGGCTCCAATTTCATCTTCATCAAATTGTTCAAAAAACTAAAATAAAGAAGAGGGTATCTGTAATCAGATCACATTTGTCATGCAACTTCTTGATAGCTTAAAAACGACCTACACATTTTTTTCTATTTGCCCTTTTTTCCTCTCCCCTCTCATTTGCTGACAACTGCCAAATGCATCTGCAGTAGGATTTCCTCCTTACTGTCAGTATTCTTCCAGCACGGGAGTCACAAAGTTATCTTTTAATAATACATAAATCAGCTTCTGGAACATGTTTCTTATTCTGATGCATTATTTCAATCTGCACATTAAAAAGCCTGTCATTGCTCAGGACAAAAGTTACACCGTATTTCCACCACTCTGATATCATTCCATTAATGTATACTTGGCACAGTGGGAAGAAAGGGTGAAAGATGAGTCTTTACCAGGCACTTGTACATGATTTGCTGTGTTGAACTGGGCCTCAGACAAAAGTGTAACACCAACTACGAATGCTCATTATAGTGACTGGAGTAATTTTGTTTAACTGTATCAGTGTTAGGCCTTTTAATAGCAATTAACACTATGACCTATTTAACACAAGCCTCTTAACAGAGACAATATTAAATGCAGAATATGCGCAAAGAACAGCTGTTTGATGTTCTGACTGCTGAAGGCAGTAGGAATTTGCACAGGCATACAGGATACCACCTTATGAGATGAATCAAAAGACAAAGAAGCGTTTAACACACCCTTACGTTTAACAGTTACATTCTTGAGCTGCCTCACCTTCTCAAATCTGTCATCCAACAGGGTTAACTGTTCATTCCTTCTCATTACTGAAGATGTCATGGAATATTCTGTGAAACGACTCCTGGTTTCTTCTTGCATAAAAAGAAATTCTTTTGTCTGTCCACTAACCCCATCATCTGATAAAGGACCTTCTGAATCATAGTCTTTATCATTACTGCAACTATCCTTTTCATCACTGTCATCCTCCACATCTTCCCATTCATCTTCATCTTCAGCATCTGATCCCCTTAACAGAAGTACAAAACAGTTTTAGAATAATACACGGACCTTTCCACAGCTCTGACCAATGCTGGCTTATCTGAAACAATATGGCAATAATAGATTTAAATCTTGAGAGGGAAAGATAAAAACTGATTATTTTCAAGCCAGTAAAGAAAAACAAATTTAGCAGTAATAGTGTTGCCAAAGTCAGCATAATACTACTTTCGTCTGAAAGCTAAAAACATTTCTGATAACTGTTGGATCACACATCTGTGCACTGAGAATGAGGTTATGTTTACATTCAGCTATACACATCAAAGTAGAAAAATACTAGCTGCTGCATTTTTGAACATCAAAACTAGCAAAATTTCTTGTGGTTCATAAAATTATGAGAGTAATACAAAAACCTAAATAAATTATATGCAGTGGGGTATCACATGAAGCATTTGTAAAGGTTCTGGAAACACCCGTTAGCCTTCATCAACAGTACTACTGACGTATTTTGAATGTGATAGATGGTAATGTTCAAGAATCCTATTATTCCATACATTGCATCTGTAAACAAATACATATAATCCATGAGCTCGAAGTGACAAATGAAACACATTCTCTTGGATTAACACATCAAAATTTGATTTTGTAAGCTACCACCCACAAAACACAAGGTAATACTTTTTTCCTTTAACACACCTAAGTATTCAATTTGAAATCTGAAACCATACTTGCTTCCTACAACAACATATGAAATAACAAATAGCATCATTCCTATTTGTCATATGACAAACAGTTCTACAAAACTCTGTCTACCCTTTCTGTGGTTCATTTGCTTGTAGAACAAAATCATCTTCCAGGATATTTTCTGGATTGTCAAAGTCAAAATCATCATCAAGAGCTGCAACAATATCAGGGTCAAAATCTAGCCGTGGTCCTAGAAAGTTAAAAAAAAAAAACAAAAAACAACACACCCAAAACATAAATAAGTTTCTCTAACATTATAAAGCTACTTTCCTAGATAAAAACCAATCCAACTAGACTGTTAATTTGCACTAAGGAAAGATTAAACCTAATAATCACAAAATTCCTCAATAATATTTGTAGATTTGATACAAGCCAGGGAAAGTCACCAGCCTCTTGTCAATTCTCCTCATCCAGAAAAAAAAGGCATTTCCCATAGGTCTTAAGCTTCCATAAACATATTTTAATATATTTTACTTAGAATATTGTAGAAGAAAAAAATATCCAAGTCGAAGCACTGTATGATCAACTCCCAACTCTAGCTCCCACCCCCTAAAATTCCCTACATTACAAAAAGTCAGAAAGTGTTTCTCTACTGCAATTAACAGAAGTGTCTTTAGCATCCTTCTGCTAGGACAGAGAGACTACCACAATTACTTGCTGTTATAAAATATTAAAGTGAATGTTCAGTGCAAACATGGATACGTAACAAAAGTGTACTTCCACCCTGTAAGACTGAAATAATACTAACGAAGGAAAGTAAACAACACCCAGTATTTGAAAATAAGATAAATTCCGAGAGTGAAAATCCAGTTCCAGACTTGGATTCAAACAGATGGAGTAATAAATCAACAGTATTATCTACAGTTTTCCCCTGTTATTAGTTTGTATTTGCTACTCAACAGTAAGAACTCACGGATTCCGAGCCCCCCTGCCCCCAGCAAAGCTAAAATACTATTATTAGTGAATCACAGAAATGGGTCTTAAACAGAAACATAGGTCTCACATTATTCTTTAAGTCTTCTGTTGAGCCTGTTCTAAACCAAAACTAATATGACACTGTAATTGAAGCCATAATTACCATCTAGTACCTAGATAGCAGCTCACGTTACAGAAAGGCAAGAGATTTAATGATACCTGAAACAGGAGCAGCTTTATTTAACAAGCCTACATCCTCTTCAAACTCTGTGGCAAATACTGAGGACGGCAACTTAATAGATGGAGCCTTAGGAAAAGAAACAAAAAACCAACATCACAATAAACTTGTCCTCAGTTTCTCATTTCAGCCCACTTTAACAAAAATGTGCAGATAACCATGCAACCAAAAGAAACTCTGTGAGTGCTACTTAAATGTAAAGACAAGTGCTACTTTACTGATGGCAAATTTTCAAAGTTATGCAATGAAACCAAGGTAAAGTGTTGGCAGCATTCATTCTTATGTCAATAATCTCCAGGTAGAGAGACAGTATTTTTGCATCTCTGATGCTTTTTAGAGAATGGTTGAACAATTAAATTTCTGACTTTTTTTTGTTTTGGAGAACACCAACACACATATGAAATTACCCTTTACTGACAGGCTTATTAACAGCTTACTAACATGCACATCTAAAATAACTTTAAATCTTATGCAGTATTGCCAAACTGTACCTGAAAGGTATTTCTGACTAAGAACATCAGTTTTGACTAAAATTGCAGTATTTGATTAAACCAAACTCCCTCAATTAGAAGTGACTGACTGTTGCTTGAAATTACTTACTGTTTTTCCATTCCAACATGATCCAGCATCATGAAATTCCACAAGTTATGCCAGCAACTGAAAAGTTTTATTCCCTCTGGGTTCTGTTACGTTCCACTTTAACAACAAGGTATATTGTTAAATAGCCCAGTATATTCATAACTCCCTGAGCATTCAAAAGTTCTAAAAATCTTAAAAACAAATGCAAACCCAGAAGAACACAACTTGTTCACACAAATAACTTTGTAAGCCATCTCTGTCAAGAAAAGCTTGTCACAGGTACACTAAGTGTATTTTGCTAGCACAGTGTTAAAACTATTCATCAACAAATTTTGGCTTGTCAACTTTTGTTTTTACTTGTAGGAAAGCCTGACTGTGGGTCAAAAGGATCCTATATATATATAGATCACAGTCATAACACTTGTTGAATATGCCTAATGAGTTTACAGTATGCTAAACTCCAAAAAACAGCGTAAGATTATTATTAGCAAAAATACTACTTACTGGAACTCGCTGAATTTCATCTTCTACATGCCCCTCATTTGTGACAACAATTCTGCTTTGCTGTCCACGCACAGAAGGGACAAGCTCAGAGGGACCAGAGGCTTCTTTTAGATGCTGCAAATAGTCATAGTCATCATCAAAGAAGACTCCATACTTCCGCTGCTCTTCCCTCCTTTGCTCCTCATGTCCCTTGGAATTGTAAAGAGAAAGACATTTAGTTACTTAAGTCCATTTAAAACTTATTAGCAAAAAGAAAAGTAACACATCTATTGAGAATGCCTGAATTCTAAAGTCCTTGTAGTCCTCTCTCCACTCATTACACTAACAAACAGCCGATTAGGATGTTGTAACCACCCGGTTCAGTGTTCAGGTTCTTTCTGAGCAGGACACTAAACAACTTTTCCCATAAGCAGCATAACTAACAAAGCCTGTCTTCTCAGGGTGGGCCAGGCAATTTTTGTTGTTTTTTTAATATGTTTACATCCCTAATGCCAGTTAGTCACCCTTCAACCCATCAGGCAGTAACTCACAACTATCAACTTCCCCACAACATCCCCTTCTTTTTAATAAGTTGAGCCAAAACCTACCTTCTCTCAGGCTATGTTTTTAAATTGTAGGATTGCATACCCACTTTTCTCTCCTGCAGCACTTCTTATTTGAGTGAACTTCAATATTAAAAGCAAGTACTTACCTTCTGTGTAGGCAGCAGAACTCTCTGGGGTGCAGAATCATCAGCAGCAAGTGGATCCCTCTGACTTCTGTGCACTAAGTGAAATGTTACCGCTTTCTTCTTCTCTATGAAGGGTTTCTTTTTCTTGTGAGGCTGCAAAAGGACATTTGGTTAATCATTAATAAAAAATGAAATATTAAATGCACCTTAAAAGACTCTTTTGCCTGGAGTGTGCTACTGTATTCCTTTTAAGGCATATAAACATATATTGAGAGACAAAGCAAAAAGAGACTAGTGGTAGCTTAACTGTTCTCACCACATGCATAACAGCCATTCCATATTTTCTAATAGCACATGCAGCTGTATTCAGCTGCAAAATAGCAATACGCTGGTACAATAAATATTTGATTATAGCATATGCACATTAACACATAATCCTAGAAACTAATTCTTAAGTAACTACTTTCTAAACACTGGTTCAAATCTGAAACAAACTTTGTCCAAGAAACACAGGAAACTGACATAAGGAAATTCATCTAGACACACCCAGCTTCTTCAAAACTGTTCAGACAGCTGTTCCTACACCAGCAATTCAATATCAGCCACGAAAACTACTGACTGCACTATTACACTGACATAGCTCTAACATTCTGGATCAACAAAAATCTGAAGTACTCTTAACTGGGTTGAAAGCCTTTTCTACAAATTCGCACACATGACTTGGGGAAGTACTTTTATCAACATTTCCAGCTTTACTTACCTACCAACACGGGTAAATAACAGATATATGCAACTTCAAAAGTACACTACGGATCTAACCAATCTTCTTTGCCTGCTAACCTCAAGCGTACAACATGACACGCCATGTCATACCAAAGTTCAGAGCATGTCAACTGCCGCCACACGTTCCGAGTTAAAAACCCCAAACCCTGCTTTAAAGTCTTACGCTTGGAGCCACCGCAAACGGAAATACGGCAAGTTTTTGGAAGCCGGCAGCGCGCTACCCCTACGGACAAACTCGCTGGTGGCTGACGGTACCAGGGAAGCGCCTGTCAGGCAGGGAGGCCGCCCGAAGGGGAGCGGGAAAGCGCCCCCCGGCCCCTCACGCTGGCCTAGGCCCCGCGCCTCGGGACGCCGCCTCAGCCACTGCCCGCAGGGCGGCCCAGGCCGCGGGGCAGGCAGGCCGCCCCTCACCGCGGCTTCTCCCCCGCGGGTCCGGGGCTGCCGGCGCAGACGCCTAGGGGCCGGGGACAAGCTCCCCGACAGCCCCGCAAGCAACGCGGTGGCGCTTCTCCCCTCCGCACGGCGCTACGGGGACAGGCCCGATTTCAGCCCAAACGCCGGGGGAGAACGGCCGGACGCGACGGTTGGCCGTTAGCGACGGGGACCCCCGCCCGCCCCCTCACCATGGCGCCCGGGCAGCGCGCGCTGCCCGCCGGCGAGGGGAGCCGCTACGGCCGCCACCCCGGCACCCCCGGTCCTGCTTGCTCTCACGCGGGCCGGGCGTCAGCACCGCCGAGCTGCCGCCTCCATCTTGGGATGGACCGGTGACCAACGAGGGGAAGACGATAGGCTGCCAGTCCGGACAAGGCTTTTTTTTTTTTCCCCGCAGTAACAAAAACAATGAGACTTTTATCGGACTGAAACACTTACTTAATAAGAGAGGCTCCGCGAAGGCGAACAGAGTAACTCCTCCCACCCTCCAGAAGCACATTTTCCCACTTCTCCCCCCACACTAATGGAGAATGGTTCCACCCACCAGCGGGCCTCAATGACAGAACGCTTTGCAGCGGGCCAAAGGGCAACGCGCGTGCGCAGTGGCCGGGCTGTCGCTTGCGGGACGGGGGCGGGCGGCGGCCGCCGACGCCGGGCAGCGCGGCCCTCTCTGCTCCGCCGCCGGTCGCAGTTCCCCCCACACACACCCACAAGCGGCTCCCAGGGAGGCACAGGCCTCCCCCGCCGGGAAGGGAAAGAGACGCGGCCCGTGGGTGCCCCGTCCTGCGGAGGGGACCGGGACAGGCCCCGCGGCAGCCGGCCCCGGCCTTCGTGAGGAGCGAGAGCCGCCGGGCGCCGCCGGAGGAGGGAGGGTCGCGGGCAGCCCGCGGAGCTGCGGGGCTTACAGCAGCCCGGCGCCGCAGGCCGGCAGATAACGTTTGTTCACAAAGCAGGAAACGGTGAGGTACGTGAACAGTTTCGGCCGTGGCAGTGAAACTTACCACAAGTTTTCTGTGAGTGAACTTTTTTTTTTTTCTAGGAGGACTGAGGGGAAAGTTAGTCCAAAACACTCCCACAGCAGATGAATTCAAACTGTGTACACAGTCTGCAGTGGGGGTGTGGTAAAACCACAACAATAAAAAGAGCAATGAAAAACATGAAAGAACATCTAACTATAAAAATGACAGATCTATGCAGTGGAGTAGCTTAAAAATACTACCTTGGTTACTTAAAAGGAACATTAGGCTTAGGTTTCTGGGCTGGTAATTCAGCCTTCTAGCCCAGACAGTGGGTGCCCTAACTGTCCTGGTACATATTTTGATCACTCTTATTTCCAGTTTTATCAAAGAATGGGACAGCTCTGACTGGTTAACAGTAATGATGCCCAGTGCCCTGTAACTTTTTTAGATTAGCCACCTTATCCACTTACAAAACTGTTTCACTACTGTCCATTTTTCCAATATATCCTCCCCCATGCGTGCAGAATACCTACCCTCCTCTCTTTATTGCAGACTGTGAACCCTATAAATTTAGAAGTCTAGGAGTAAAGTCCCTGGGCTGAATCCTAGCACTTTTGCTTAGCTTTCTTACAGAGAAGGCGAGCTAATTTAGTTCTTAGATGCCCTATGCAGCCTCCTGCCTATCTTTCTCTTCTTTTTGTCTCCCCCTCTCAAAAAAAAAAAAAAAAAAAAAAAATCACATTCTTCACTTGTCACAGCTTCATGGTCCCTTAGAGAAGTCTGTTTTCACAGACTGTGACCCCAAATCAACACCTGTAGAGTTGCAATGGTAAGTACCCATAGGTTACATCAGGGCTTATTACTCATGCAAGCCTGATACTGCTTCAAGAAATGTGCTACAATGTTCCAAGGAGCCCCAAACACCTAACTTCAGAACTCTACTGCCCACTTCTACCTACCTCGTGTACGATTAGGTATATTATTAAATTGTAGCAACAGACTTTTCCTGCTGAGATGCTCCTGCTCTCCTCACACTTATAAGACCACTGTTTATAGACCCTGCTCAATAGTAATAATATCTGTAAATACAGACTTTTTAAAAATGAGCTCCAGATTTTGAAGCTCTAGTGCAATACAGTGACTATATTTTATGTTGCTGCCATATGCATTTCTGCAGGTCTGTTCACTGATTCCTGAGGAACATCTTACTACATGTTCACAAAGAGGTCACCATATGCAAGAATCCAGATAAAGACATGCAGTAATATCCAGTAAGGCCCAAAAGACAACTCTGTTGGTGGTAAGTACAGAGCATTCCAGTAGAACCATGTTGTGTAAACCTCCCTATTTCTACATATTTTGTTTTGACATAGCCACTCCAATATTTGATAGAGCTGGCCATAAAGCTATAGTTCCCTACCAGATAAATTGGGTCAGCTTCCCCAGCACATCTCAAAGCCTCAGATGACTCTACCTAGTAGGGTAACAACTTGATTTTTTTTTTCCAATTACTGGAAAAATCACATTCTTGCTGAAATACAGTTCTTAGGAACACTGCACAGGTTGTGAATTCTCCCTGGCAAAAAAAGCCAGATAAAACTAAGGGAAAGTTAAGAGCAAAGATGCATTAGGTTGCTTCTTGACTGATGTCCTTTTGTTCGAGGAGGGACTTCTGCAAAATTCCACAAGATTATCTTCTTTAGAAGAACTTGAATTGTCATAAACCCATGTATCCTCACAGAGGTACATAGGTCATTTTAGAGAGAAGTATCATCATGTTCTAATTTCAGGACTTGATGATCTCAGTCCTTGATACCAACCCCTTCAATACAAGGTTGAATTGGTCTATGAGTTTCAAAGCTTGCATATGTGAGAGGGTCTTAACAAATCAGCTTTTAAAAGGGTCTAGACTTCAGTATTAGAGTTCTGACACAAGGCAAGAGACAAACACTTAGTCCTGTAACATCAATGCAGCCTTTGGAGCATCACTTAATATAGTATTTTCAGGAGCTCAATAGCCACTGCTTATGCTGTAGCACTACAGCCTGCAGGACTACTAAAGCAAGTCAGTCTCTGACTAAACAAGATTCCAGGGATTCTGCAGAATCTACCCTCTTTACAGCCAACAACTAGGTAGGTTGTAGGCTCAACAGCCAGCATTCTGGTTAGGAGGCACGGTAATACTTGATGGCATACCAAAATAAGCAGGCCAATACTTATTCCAGAGTCTGTGCACCCTGTGTATCTGAATAATAACTGTTGACCATCCGTAGGACCAAAATTTGAGGGTTTACTTCCTCAGGAGTAAGGTTGATCACTTCACCTCATTGTGGTGACTCTCCACCAGAAAAAAAAACCCAGAAACAACTCACATTATAGGGACAAAGTATCTTTCCCAGATTATCGGGGCCCAGGCCCATACTCTACTAACCCCATCAGCAATCTGCTCTTCCTGAAAAATAGAGTCCTGTGCCCCATCAGTTCTACAGGTTAAATATAGGTGCTTCAGAATTGTAGCCCTCACAAACAAATTGGGGCAAAAAAAAAAAAAAAACAAACAAGTAAAAACCTCTTTACCTTTGCATCTTCTTCTGTTGTATCACCGGAAATTACCAAACCTTCTTTCCAAGAAAGAACCTTTAATATTCTTCACCTGTAAAGGACAACCCCACCTTCAGCTGGGATCAGATTTGAATTAGCCATGTGAGAATCAGCTGTGTGAACTCTGGACTCAGACCTATCCCCTGCATCGTTTGGGGTTTTTTGTTTGTTTTTTTTTTTAATAGAGCAAACTGTTCTCCATGGTTGGTTGTTCATTTTCCAGAAGTTTGAGGATTTGTACAGCCTATTACAAGTTTTTCCTAGAGAAAAGATGTCTGCTTATTCCCATCCTTTCCCTGAGAGGAAAAAAAAATACCTTTGCATATGAGATTGTATGTCAAATTGTAAATAAATACAGTTGTATGTGGAAGGCTTCTAACATTTATCAGGAACCTGCACCTAATTTTGTTACAGAGTTGTGCCTTAAGAGCTCATGTGTGCTCTCACAAACTGCACATTGTACAGTTTCACCTGAGAAAATGAGTACAGTTCTGTTCCACCTTTTAGTAAGAAAAAGCTGATTATTTCAGTGATTCATTAAGACATGTTTTCTTTCAGTGAAAAAACCCAGACATTTTACAAAAATATAGGGCTTATATTACAAAATACTGGATAACTGTGAAACTTGAATGTATGAAAATCAACATTAACAACATAATTAATTTCTGAAAAATTAGATTTCACAGACATAATACCATATTCAATATATTGCCAGCAGAAAGCTTGCTTATCTCTTTCAGATGGGCAGTGCATTACAGCATAATAGCCTCTGGATAAATTGCTGTCTCTAGAATCCAAGGCAACTGCTTAGATAGAAGCCATGGGCCAGGGAGAAATAGTATATACAGCCCAAGGATATCCATTTTCACTAATTGTTTATGCCAAGAGGAATGGTTTCAAGGGGAGAGAGCAAGAGAAACACACTTCAGACTGGCCAGCAGCATCGGTAACTGTGATATTTACAAGGGCAGTGAAAATCTTGCATTTAGTCCCTGCACCTGAAGCTGTGCAACACAGACCTAAACCTGTGTTGCTTGCAGGTCTCACAGGCTTTTCTGAAGGTAAAATTTGCCATTCCTACTCAGCCTAAGGATCTGGTGGTATTAGATTGGAACTATCCTCAGAGCACTCAGGCAGGATCCAGTTTTAGAAATAAGGTAGAAAGCTACAGATGAACAGATTTTGCCTTTGGTATGTTAGGAGACATACCTTAAAAACCAGCAGTTTTTCACCTTAGGGATAGCTGAAAATGAGTTTCACTGTTACAGATGTGTTTTGTAGAGACATTGTCCTAGATTTGGTCTGGCAGAAGCTATAGTGGGCATACTCATAACTTCCATTGTTGTGAATTGGCTATGCAATAGCATTGACTGTCACAAACTTACAGAGAAGTTTATGAAATTGTTCGTTTTCTTAAATTCTTACCTACTAGAGGCAGATGAATAGAGACTACACGATAAGCAAAGGTTTCCATCCTTTATGGTTTTGGTAAATATTTGAAAGCGTGCTTCATGTATCTATATCTCAGGAACAAGAAGCAAATCAAAGTCAGGCTGCATATAATACAAAATAGTATGCCACTTGACTGGTGCATAGACTGCCTTAAAAGAATAATAAGACAGCAAGTTTGAGAGTCAATGTTTATTGGTTTATTGGCATTGTTGTTCACCTTTTGGATAGTGAGAATGGGTAAAGTATACCAGTTTTACCTGAAAATGACTGACATTTTAGAGGTCATGCACTGTCTTAATGCTTACATCTTAATTAGGATTTTTGTTTGTTTTCCTAGGGTAAAACCTGGATTTTTGTTAGGAATTCTGCAAGAGTGATACTACCAGTAAAGATGTCATACTTAGTAAAAGCAGTTCAGTGTTGCAGTCCTGTGAATCAGATGCACAAAGTAACAGGAACTCTGTTTAAAGCACATATATTAAAGAACATATTGGGCACCAACGAGCAACAATTAAAAATTTCACGTACATCATCTCAACTTAGTTCTGAAAAGGCAAACACTTATAATTATGTCATTGTTGGAGCTGGATCAGCAGGGTGTGTATTGGCCAACAGGTTGACTGAAGACCCCCTCAGTACGGTACTACTTTTGGAAGCAGGCCCTAAAGATACGTTTCTAGGTAGTAAAAGACTGATGTGGAAGATTCATATGCCTGCTGCATTAACTTACAACCTCTGTGATGAGAAATATAACTGGTATTACCACACAACATCACAAAAGCATATGGATAACCGAATTATGTACTGGCCCCGAGGAAGAGTGTGGGGTGGGTCCTCCTCTCTCAATGCTATGGTATACGTGCGTGGGCATGCAGAAGATTATAATCAGTGGAGCAGGAAAGGGGCTATAGGATGGGACTATGAACACTGCTTGCCCTATTTTAAGAAAGCACAGACACATGAACTGGGGCCAGATCAGTACAGAGGTGGAAATGGACCCCTGTATGTGTCAAGAGGGAAAACAAACCATCCTCTTCATCATGCATTCCTGGAGGCAACCCAGCAAGCTGGGTATCCCTTCACAGATGATATGAATGGCTATCAGCAAGAAGGATTTGGCTGGATGGACATGACTGTACACCAAGGTAATTATAAAGGGATCCTTAAGTAATTTGTATTTTTGAGCCACCAGTGGTACTTCTGAAAGCATTTTGGAATATGGACATGTAATCTGCACTGAATGCCATTTGGTTGTTTAGATTACTTAATAGCTATGGCACCCTGTATTTACATCCTGTTCATTTCACAGCAGCTTGCTATCAGTTTAGGGTGTATTTAATTGAAAATTGCATTGGCATACAAGTCTTGAATCATACCTTGGGGGAGTAGATTTTCAGAATGTCATTTGTGAGATCTGTTATGTTAAAATAAAATCTTTAGTTATTATAGCAAATCACATTTGCTTTGAACTCTATAAACCCTATGAAGGCTTTCTCTTTGTTAACATCCTGATTGTTATTGGCTAAAATCTTGGAGAATACTGAGCCTGACTATTTTGATGTTTAATGTAAACATACATTGTAGGTCAAAGATGGAGCACAGCTAGTGCTTACCTTCACCCAGCCATATCACGCCCAAATTTGTCAGTTGCAGAGAAGACACTTGTAACAAAAATCTTGTTTCAAGGAACAAAATCCATTGGTGTTGAGTATGTGAAAAATGGTCAAAGGAAAAAGGTAAGACATTTTTGTTTTCCAGTATGAAAGGTATGAGTCAAAGCAAAATTGATTTTTTTTTTAAAACAAACTTTCATTAAAAGTGACACTTTAATATGCAAAATGTCTGCTTTTCAGATGCTATGTTGTCTCTTCCAGTATGTGATTCCTTGCCAGTTATTTTACAATAGGTGATATTTCAGCTGTATTGATTTAGAGATTAATATCTCCATTATATTTCCATCTCTCAGTACTGAGGGAACAAGCCTTAACTTGATGTTACTCAAGAGTGTTGTGTAAGGTTTCTGGCTCGAACCTATGGTGCAATCATGCACTGTCTCAGCATATTGACTAGTGTGCTGAAATGCTGATGTATCTGAAAAACAATTCTGAAAATGCTGTTCTGGAATAGGAAAATCTGTAAAAGCTGTAAAAGCCTGAATGGCTCAAGGGATAAATAATGAGTCATTCACTTCTACTTTGCTGTTGTCTTGAGTTTTGGTGTAGTAATGGTGAAACATAATGATGAAACGTGTCTTATGGTTGTTTGTGGAATGAATACTTTTCAGTCTCAGTCCAACTTCCACTGAACATGCGATCATGTGGAAGGAAGCTTGAATTGCCATTACAAATTAACTCTGTGGATAAACAGTTCATTTTATGCAGCTTTCAATCCATTGACTTCTGTAAGAGCTAAAACATTCTCATTTCACTTAACTCTACTATTACAGCTGATTATGGAGTATGTACCTAGGAAATTGCCTAAAAGGTATTTATATGTTAATAACTTAAGATATTTAGTCACAAACAATTATAAAACAATTAAAAAGTGTAATAGTAATATCCTAAAGAGAGGAGAGTACAAATTTGGTGGTTTGAGTTCAGTAAGGCTTTCAAGACTCAATAGACAAGTGTTCTGTGACTGAACACCTGCTAAAAGTTAAAATGCAATATAAATAAACTGTTCTTTCATTTTCTAATGCACAGAACAAATCTGTTGTTTTCTAAGTGGATTGGTAATGACAATAATTTTAACAATGTAAACCAGAAGTTGCAGAAAATTTAATTGATTTCATGAGCTATTAAATGTTTGCAAAGACAGTGTCTCTACTTGGTGTTCTTGTGCCATTATTAAGATTAATTTTGTCGAAGAAAGTCTTGGAAAGCTAATTACATATGATCAAATACTTTCTGAATACAGGACCACTTTAACTGCAAAATTCTTTAATTGCTATGAATTTTCATACATATTAATACATGTATGATTTATACACAGTGAATGATGTGTATTTATAGCATATATCACAAAAAGTACACCTTCAAAGTATTTCCCTTCCTTCCCCCACCCCCCCCCCCCAATATCAAAATTGCAGGACTTGCCTGCTTTTATGTTCTTGAAAATTTTATACCTGTCAGGATGGAAGAGCTAATAATTTTATTACATTATAAACATTAAGATGAAACGATTACATTAAAGTGTTTTTGGTTTTATAGTCTATTTTAGGCAGGATCTCTTTTACGTCAGTTATCAGTAGAGTTAAAAGATCATCAAAACCTGATTCAAGTATGATATAAAATGTATTCATCAAGCCAGTGACTTAATTGTTATTTCAGTAGATATTGGGGTCCCGGCAAGCTCCCAGGATTCCAGTAAGCCCTTTGACAAAAGTAGGGAAGGTAGACTGAACATTCCTGGAGTTTCTGAGTTCAGAATCAAGCAGAAGAGTATATTTGAAGGGGAAAAATGTTTTTAATGTATCATAGCCTAAATAGCCCATATAAAAATGTTTCAAAGTCAGTTTTTCCTCTTTGCATGTTAGATTTAAGCACAATGAAAGTCCGTATATGGGCTAGGAATAACTACACTGCTGACTTTGCAGTGAGCATAAACTGAACGAGCATCATTTGAACGCTACCTGGAACAAACTGGCACTAGTTCTTTGTATACCCTAAAAAATATAAATAAGTTATATTTGTGTAACATGTAAAATGCAGACCTAGGTATTGATTCCGCAGTCACAGATATGCTGTGTATTAGTCTTAACATACTAATGATTGCCTGGAGCAAAACAATAATGAACAAAAAATGTCAGCATTGGCTATCCATCAGCAATATCAGATAAATAGTGTGGAAACAATTTATCAAAATTTATCTTCTTACTACATTTTGATCTTATTACTAGCAACAATCTCATTCACCATCACTCTGTATAGCTGAGGTATCATACAAAAAGGACAGGATTACTACAAGTTAATAAGCACTCCATGTTAATCTTTTAACACTTCACTATACTACAGGAAAAAATAGCACTTCTTAATGTTGCTTTAGAAGTTAAATGTCTCATCTAAAATAAAAACAAGCAGCTACTCATAATAGCACCTTACATTCTATGAAAGTGGAGAATGCAGATAAGCAATACCAGATATGTTGCTTAGTTTTTGTTTCTACTGTGGTGCAGTTGTTCTTTCTTAAGGAGAGGTGAATCTTGAATCTTTTTTTTTCTAACGTGCAGGAATTACTATTCACTTTGTAATCAACTACCTAACTCAGTGTGTATACAAAGGATATCTTATATTTCAACAGGCAACATATGTGCAACTAGGTAGGATGGAGCGCATCTAATGTGTGTATGTTAATGAGCCGTCTCATTGGAATAGAAGGGGACGGGCTGAACAAGGTTGGGTTCACCCATATCGTTCTCTTTCAAAGAGTAAAGGGAAAAGGTGGAGGGTGTCAATAGTTTCTTACTCCACACAGTTTTCCCTTTTAGCAGTGAAAAGCACTAAGGGGGGTAGTTCTGATCCTAAATTTAAGAGATGTGGCAACAGGGAAGAGGTAGCCCCCAGACACAAATGACACAGAGAAGGATTTTGGTATTGCTAAATGAGAATATTTGGGGGCAGAAATCCTTGGAAAGAAGATGTGCCAAAAATACTTGCAGAGAAGGTTCTAGAAAAAGAACTATCCAGCACAGAAAACCGAGTCAAAGGCAGAGGAATAGTTTAGCAGCCTGTAGCATGACCAGCTTAGGGCTCAAACTCAAATTGTTTGATGAAAATCTGTCAGCAAAACAGAATTATGTATATGCCTGCAGTCTGAGTTTTCTCAGTAGTGCTTTAGTGGTTGAGGGGCATCTGAGGACTACAATAAGCTAAGAAACCAAACATTAGTCTTGGTTGAATTAAGAAAATAAGCTCTTGAGAATTTTTGAGCTAGTATGTCTCTGAATTCAAAATCTTCCTTAGAAGTTTCAATTTGCAAACTGGTATTGAAAATGGAAGAGACCCTTAGCTGATTGATCCAATTGTCACAGGTACTTTTTTTCCTGTTAAGTAGCACAGGAGTTTATTGGCAGCCATGGTACTGGTTGAGCTGAATGTTTGTGTGCCGTATAGTCTGAATGGATTGTAAACATGGGAATAAATACAGAAATTATCAAAGTGAAAGCTTGATCATTTCTCTCTGCAGAAACTTCTGGCAAGGTAGGAATACATTTAGAATGAGAAAAATGTGAGGGAAGGGTGTCTAATCTGGATCAGAATAGCATATCTGAACAGAAGCTCTTGACATGCTGCTTGCATTCAGATCAGGCTTAATAATGTTAGGACTTTTGTGCTCATTTCCTTTCAGGCTTTTGCCAGTAAAGAAGTTATTTTAAGTGGAGGTGCCATAAATTCTCCACAACTGCTTATGTTGTCTGGGATTGGCAATGCAGATGATCTAAAAAAACTGGGGATCCCTATTGTTTGCCATCTTCCTGGTAATTTTATTATTTCTTTTAACCTTACATCTTCCTGCGGTTGCAATTCAAAGACCATTAAATGAAATTATAGTCATATGTTTTTAGTTACAGCCTAGCCATGAAAATTAATCCATGAAATTCAGTTGTCTTTACATCAGGTTGTGTGGACCGAAAAGTAAGTTTTAAAAATCAGTGGAAACATGCACTGATTTTAGAACTGAGCAATAAACTCCTACGCTTTCTTCACTACACTTGATAGTGAAAAATACCTTTCTGAAAAATACCACTGTGTACTTTTTAAGTAAAGCAGCATACTTAGAATTTAGAATTTTGAATGAGTTTTGATCCACAACGGATTGTATAAACACCCACTATTCAAAGATAGAAGAAATAACATGAACTTTTCCTTAAAACCAGAAAAGCTAGTACTGTATTTATAAGTCATATCTGGCAATTTTAGAACAAGCGATATGTCTGCCATTTAACTTTCTGTTTTCATTCTAGTTGTGCTATGTTTATGTAAAACCTTATTCTGACATGAGCAAAAGGCCAGTATGACTCATGGTCTTGGTCTTAGTCATCACTGCCCTTGTAAGAGGTTAGTTTAGTTCCCATTTATGCTGTTTTCTGGTTGCAAATGTTGTGTATAATTGTTCTGTGTGGAATAAAACTTTTTTTTTTTTCTCCTTTCTTCTCCCTCCTCCCCCTTTCTAACCTCCCCCAGGAGTAGGCCAGAACCTTCAAGATCATTTAGAAGTGTATGTCCAGCAAAAGTGCACCAAACCTATTACTCTATATAATGCACAAAAGCCAGTTAACATGGTGAGGATTGGTCTAGAATGGCTTTGGAAGTTTACAGGTATGAAACAAAGTATGCAGTCATTCTACCATTGATTGATTTACAATTATTACAGCCTTTTATCCATGAATTTCAAAGTCTGGGATCCTTCATATATAATTTTTTTCATATTCTTGAAATAACTGGAGCTTGCAAATGGACTTGAACATTTTTTTTTTTTCTGAATCAGAATATTTTGAAACAGTTATTATATCTTAGGTAACAAGGGTGGGTTTTATACACTGTTTTTTAACATTTTTATATCTCATTTCTAGAAAAATTCTACATTTAAAAATCTCCGTGCTACTGAGAAAAGCTGTTGTAAAAAATGAAGAAAAAATTCTGTTTGAAATAGAAATCATGTCAACAAAAACATATTGTTCAACTTAATTAAGTTTTCTTTATAATTGCCCCAAAAGAATTGGTTTGTTGCTCTGGTCAGAACCCTTTAGGCTTCCATGTAAAACAGCAGTGACTTTTGTTAAAATGACACACTCATTTTGTTACAGCAACCCAGATTAAGTTGTACCTTAAAAAGAAGCTGTGAAAGTAATCCTTGAAATCAGTAAAATGTTAGTATTTGACAACTTATGCTGGGTATATGTGGCTTTTTACCATGCAAGTAAATATTGAGGACTAACTTACGGTTTTAAACAGCTGTGAAAATACCATAACATGAGGGGCATTGCAGGCTCGTCATCTTTCCCCTTCAGGGTAGGTACTGTGGATGGCTCTGCCTCTCACATGTGGCTGATGGGAAAACTATACTGCATGTCATGGAGCGTGCAGTGCAGGAATATCAGGATGCTGTAGTCGGTTAGGATCAGCTAGACCTGTTAGGATCCTGGGACCAAATCTGCCTCTGGAGTTAGACTCTAGGCCTGCTAGTTACAGTCAGATAACTGTAACAACCCACCCTCAAATAAGTGGGACTTCCAAAGTTATGCATATTTACATTTATCTTACAATTGAAAAGTGATGCATATTGCTTAAACTACAAGTTATTCATAGTGGATTTGCGTTCCTTGCAATTGCCACTGTATATGTACATTATTCAGAGTAGTGAAACCAAGGGTTAGGAAGAAGTGAATTTCTTGCTTTTCTGAGGTCTCTTAATGGCATTTTCTCTCGCATTTACACTCTCCAGGTGAGGGAGCCACTGCCCACTTAGAATCTGGTGGTTTCATTCGAAGTGAACCAGGGGTTCCTCACCCTGACATTCAGTTCCACTTTCTCCCTTCTCAGGTGATTGATCATGGCCGGGTTGCTTCCACAATGGAAGCTTACCAGGTGAGTTGTTGAAGAACATATTCCAGTAATGTTCTGTAGCAATTAGCAAGGAGGCTTATGCTCTATTATAAATATTGATAATTTGGCTATATACTGAAAAATACTTTGTTCACTGTAATACAAAAGAGCTGGCTTAACCTCCTACATTGGGGAGAAACCATGAACTTGTTATTTAATATTGCTACCAAAATTATGTTCCTTTTTATCTCTGGGAAAGTAGGCAAGATTTGAACTACTGTTCAAGTATTTGCACTACTGAAGTGCCATAGTGCTATTGATTAGCATACCATTGTGCTAGATACTGTACAAAACTAAAACAAAGTGTCCCCTCTTCCACTGCAGTTTAGACAGAGGTTTAAGAGAGAATGTTTGAGGCCACTCATTTATTCATTGTCACAAATCTAAGCCCCATTTTAGACTATGATCTTGATCCAACAGTCTGTGCTAATGCTGGGGAACTGTCACTGTTTCTTTTTGCTAATCTTTTTTCTTCAGTGATGACAGTAATTTGGTCTGAGTGCTGATTGTATTAGAATGCTCTGCTACTGCTAAATTACAATGGTTGTATTTTAAATTAAAAGAAGATCTGTGAGACGGTGAGACAGGTATATTCCCTTTCACTTATGGAATATCATATTTACAACAAATTTGTATAAAATGGAAAAATGTTCAATGGCATTTTCTATTGTCTCCCTTTAATGTTTATATTTGCTTAATTTGCAAAGATCATCCAGATTGCAAAAAAAAGTTCATACTGAATTTGGAAATAGGTCTGGTGGGATTGTGTCATGAGTATAGCATGAGTGTTGCAGGTCCACGTGGGACCCATGAGGAGCACAAGCGTGGGCTGGCTAAAGCTGAAGAGTACAGACCCCAATGACCATCCTATCATTGAGCCTAACTACATGTCAACAGGTAAATGCAGCCTCTCCTTGCTCTGATATCAACTTATTTCCTGCCTGTTTCAGTACCAGATTTTTGTATCTACTCAAGACCAGTTTAGAAGTGCTGTTTGGTGCATTGTTATTTATTTCTCATTTATAAAAGTCAGTATCAAAAGAGACCATTGTGCAAAGCACTGTATAAACCAAAAAGAATTCCCTGTTGGGGATGCAGTCAGGGTTCTTAGCGTTCGCTGCATCATGCTGTTCATTTCATCCCCTCCTCTGCTTGTGAAAGAATGGATCTGGTTTGCTGCTTTGTGCTGGGACTAATGTCCTTGGCTAGACAGTGGGTATAGTGAAATAAAGAGCAATTCTTCATAGCTCATCTATTCCCTTTTGGGATTGTGCAATATAAGTACAGTTTTGTTCACAGTGAATGTAAACATCTGTGACTTTGGAAAATACCCTACTTTATTATGGCTTTCAGCAATAAGTGAGAGACTTTCTCTCCTCTTTTTTCTTTGATACTATTTTTTTCTGTAATGCAGTCTGTATGTATTATTAAATTAAGGGTGTACTTACAGTTTTCTTATTTTCTTTTCATACAGACAGAGATATTTGGGAATTCCGCCAGTGTGTCAAGTTGACCAGAGAGATCTTTGCTCAGAAAGCTTTTGAAAAATTTCGCGGGCCTGAAATTCAACCAGGAAACCATGTTCAGTCTGACCAAGAAATAGATGCTTTCATAAGGCAGAAGGCTGATAGTGCTTATCATCCTTCCTGCACCTGTAAAATGGGTCAGCCTTCAGACAGCACTGCTGTAGTTGATCCCCAAACAAAAGTAATCGGAGTTGAAAACTTGAGAGTAGTAGATGCTTCAATAATGCCCAGTGTTGTCAGTGGAAATTTGAATGCCCCAACTATTATGATAGCAGAGAAAGCTGCCGATATAATTAAGGGCCTCCCATCGCTTCAGGAGAAAAATGTTCCTGTATATAAGCCCAAGACCTTGGAAACACAGAGATAAACCAATTTTCTCATCCTTTCACATCTTTTGCTGCTTAGGCTTTCATCAGCATGTTGGTATCTCACACTGAACATGCCAACAAAATAAATACCATGCAAAACAACATATTGTATTAAAATAACATTAATTTGAACCATTCTCTCATGTTAGACTACGTATTCATTTTTTTAATCAGTTGGCTTAAGCTGCTTATTTTAGTTAAACATGACCTTTTGTGGTACAATTCAAATCTTTTTTTGAAGAGAAGCTATTTCTAAATGACAAGACAGTTGTGCACATAAGCCAGAAATACTGTGCAATTGCATGAGGAATGGAAGACATTAATGTGTGTTTTGAAAATCATTATGGTATGCCTTGTTATTTAAACGCAGGATTTTAACTGCTGTGGGTGTTACCCAGGATAACAGCTAGTCAGTAATCCCCACATCCTGCAAAGAATGGTTAAGAATGGTGTAAGCATTTGTGCAGTTTCATATTCACAGGCCAAAGTAGTTGCATCTGAATTCACAGGACAGAGAGGGGAACCTGCGTGTGTTCGAAATTTGTCAAATGTGGGTTTTTATGAGAAGAATGCACAGTTTACAAATCCTCGCGGAAAATTCACCATACTTGGTAGCCTTAACTGTAGATGTAGTATTCAGAAAGAAGACATACATTGTATTTATCAGAAACTTATTTTTCTAAAAAAATGCAGAACAGGAGCTGATAATTATAAAAATATACTGGACTTTCTCCTTGCTTTTTTCGCAAGGAGCTCAGTAGAATTCACTTCACATTTTAAGCTGATTTAGTTGTACCACTTTATCAGTTAGCACAGTAAGAGGTCTGCACTTCCTATAACGTCCTTAAAGTTACGGTCCTTGGTCAAAGATGAGAGTTTGGAAAAGATACTTCTTAGCAAATATTCTGAATGGTGCCTTACTATCACTCAAATTTTATTAAAAACAATTACAGCCAAGATAGATTTAAAATGAAAGGTTACTCAAAATAACTGCATAATGTCAGATATTGATGATATGGGAAGAGATCTTTTTAAATTACAAGGCAAGTAACTTAGTGAATCAATGCTATATTTCAGTTAGGACTTAAATCTTTGTTTTACTATCTTCAGATATGTAAAGCAAGATACATGATCTTTCATGGCTGATTTCTGTGTCAATCTAACTTTCAGGTACTGATTTAAAAAAAAAAAAAAACTAAACCTAAAGAAACTGAACGCATGGAATGAAATTGAATCCATTGAATTGTTTGGATTTATTAAGTATTCCAAAATAACTTCTGACTAAGCAGCTGTTAAGTTATAAAGTAAAAGCTTCTGTAGCCTAAGATTGCTCAAGACTTGTGGTAAACAGAATACTCTTTTTGCAGAAAAAATAGAATTTTACACCATTTGAGCAGATTGTAAAAAAACTTGCTGACTCAGATGTTGGCTAGAGGGACAACTGCAGATGTTTAAGGCAGATACTTCTACCTGGTGCTGCTGGCTGTAAGGCAGTGGTTGGAAGCCCTGCTGCTAACTGAGGGAAAGGACCTAATTCATTAGAGCATCTGCATAAAGACAAACAAAATTAATGAAGATGGAAGATGATAGCAGTGAACTCTGCTCCAAAAGGACACAGGTAAACCCTTTCTATGTATGTAATGCATTCTTTTGGAATGAGAGGAAGAGCAAGAATATTTTAAGTCATAGGTGACTGATTAGCTGTGTTAATAAGACAACTCATCTGATGCAACTATGCGTTTAAGGAAAGCACAAACTGTGGATGGTGTACATTTTATGGCAAATAATTTTTATTCAGCACCTGTGCTTTTGAGATTTCAATTTAAAGTATTCAGTAGGTATCTTCATGTCATGTGGAATACAAAGTATTAGGATACTCAGAGTAATATATACTGATGAGACTTACCACAGTCCTATGCAGTTGAGAGGGGAAGCAATTTGGAAAGACAGAATGCTGAAGTTCCTGCATTTGCAGATTTACAACATGGGTTTCCACTCTAGGCATGCAAAATGGGAATTGTTATTATGCAACTGCAGAGGATTAACTAGCCACTGTCTTACATAACTTATTACTGAACACGCACAGAGCTATCCTCTGCCATTATGTCAAGCTCAAAAGATGAGGAAATAGCAAGGTTAGATACACATGCCAAACTGCATGTGTGTCTTGTGTTCAGGTACACATTGTGCAATCAGATAATCAGGCATTTCTGAAACATTTCTTGCAGTTCTAAACATACATAAGACACCTTCCAGATTCCTCCCCTCCTAAACACTTAAATATTTTCATTGCTGCAAACCGTAGTTACTTCATTAATTTAGGCCTCTGCTATAGAATGGTGAGGCTCCTTCATGCCATTCCTTTGATACAGTGCTAAAAAAATGGCTCAGGTATTTGGAAGTTTTGTTGCCCTGGGGAAATCTTTAGGTAGCATCAAGCTACCATTAATTTCTCCTGCATTGTATCTGGTTGCTGATATTGAATTCCTGTTAAAATTGTTCTTACTTCTAGCAGAGTCAATCTGCTAAGGGATGCTTAGAACAGGTACAAGACATTCTAACATGCTCTGTGGAGCACTGGCAGTCTGCTAGCTAAAACCGTCTTTTACACCTTACAGGATTGCAGAACACAGGCTGATAATTCCAGAGTTTAACTTATTTAACAAAATAATACAGTGTATAATTGAATATTATTCCCAGTTCTACCCAGATATAAATTTTCCTATAAATGCGCAGATGATATTACATTATGTATTCAAAAACAGTTAACTGTAAAAGCTGTTTGATGTAAGAATTTGGAAGTTACTAGACCTGCCAGCATGGCTTGAACCAGCAGCGGTAGTGCAAGTGAGAACACCAGCGTTTCCATGGTAATAGCTTGATGCAGATGCTTCACACACAGTTGGAGGTCTCTGGCTGGGGACAATGAGATTAAGAAAGAAAAGTAACCAAAAATGTTTCTTTGGTACACAGTTCAAGTTGCCTTAGTATGAGAAGTGCTGTTAAAAGCAGCAGAAAATAACTGTATATGTAAAACTACATTGTATTTCATTTATGGAAGGCCACTTGAGGTTTTGTACACCAGAACTTTTGATGTTTCTGCAGCTTAAAATCCTTTCCAAATGTCTGATTTCAATTAGTCTGCAGCCAAATGAGGTAGCTGTATATACACTGGAAAACTGGAAAGTGGGCTTGGAACATGCATTTTCTATAAAATAGAAACATATTTTGAGGAATAATAAAAGCACTTACACATTATTTTTTTTTTAGTTATAGTTAAAATGAAGAGTTATTGTAGAGAGAACACAAGCATATCTTATTACAGTATAATTTTTAGTCTCTGTTCTTCTGTCATCCAAGCTCCAAAAAAAGACACTGTTCAAATAGGAATATATTTTATATATTCACTTTTTCAGTGGATTTCCTTCACTGTAAAAGACTTAGCAATGTTTAATTCCTTACTAATGTCTTCTGTCATTATATACATATATAAACAAATCTGGAAAATCATGAAATATGCTTTAATTGTTCAGATAACTTCCAGTTTTTCTGTATTGGGTAATTACTATGACTGGCAGTATTCTAAGGGTGCCATTTACCATGTAATTGTGCATGCATTGATTACTTTTTTCCATATACTTCTGTAATAAAATTGAACAGGTATTCTATGTATCCATATCTATAATGTTCTCCCTTAAACCATTCACTATATAGAACATGGTTTGCAACTAAATTTCCTTCATTATTTTTCTTTGTAGGGACTGTTTTCTCACAGGGCAGCATATCTGCCCAAAGAGTCTCTCCTCAGACTATTGAAACCTAAGGACTAACTATACTAGCAAGAAAATACAGTGAAGTCAGCATATTGTTTTCTGTCTCCTTGGATAAACGATTAATTAAAAAAATTGGCATTCAGCTCAATCTGCCGAATTTGATGTGCTGTCAAGAGTCCATGCAGCTAAGTAAACCTGGTCTGGGATTTTTTCCTCCTTTTTGTTTTTTTAATGTTCAACTTCAGTTGCCTTAAAGGCGGTTTTCAGAAGTGGATATACCACAGTAGGTGGAACTTTGAAAACTACTCATTGTTATTTCACAGTGAAACCAGATCCAGAAAGGTCCATTTTGGTCTCCTAAAGTTTGTTTCTGTAAGCTGGGAAAGTGTAACAAGGTGACTACTGCTGGGTAACCTACCCAAGGGTTTCCTGGCAGACAGCATGAAAGATTTGGTCTGACTGTTGTAGGGGATTTTGTTCAGATTTTCCTAATTGTTTCCATAGATCTGTATCTAGGGAAGTAATAATCCCCTAGACAGTAGGGGAGTAATAGTACCCTTTTTCCTATAAATACTTTAATCACTTTCTGGTTAATAGCAATCATTCATAAAAGACTTGCATGCTATGATAGTGTAGACTGAGGACTAAATTCCACACATTCCCTCCCATTCTTCAAACCATGCAAACAGAATTTAACTTTTGGAGCTTCTTGGTGAAAAACTATTAGTAAAAGGAGTCCCAAGTATAATAAAATTATTACACAGTTTTATTTTGAAGAACATTTTTCATTTGTTTTAATACAAAATGATGTAGGTCAAGAAATAATTTACAAACCTTTAAGTTCTTATCCTGGCATTTGAAATAAGAATGATTTCAGAGGAAGTCTGTAAGCTATTCATAGGAAACTGTCATTATGTACAAAATGTTTATTGACATGTTTTAAACATCACATTTGTAAAAATGTGAACTGGATTGCTATCTAGCATATGAACTACAGGTAAAACCTGATAAGATAACTTGTTAGAACAAGTCATTGTTATCCAGTGCTAACAAAATAGACAGTAGCTTTCAGTGTTTTTTGATTTTCCTCCAAGGTCATTTCAGCCTCAAAGACATTTCAGGGTTTTACTGCATTGTGAACAATATCTAAGCCCTCTCTTGATTGCATAAAAATAAATCTTTGAAACAGTACACATAGAACAACAGAAAGGTAGAGGCAATAAAATCGTATACTTCTTATATCAAGGTTTTTGGTTCTGTGAAGAATCATTTTATCGTATTTCTTTTCTTTCCAAGCAGAGCAAGTAGTACTGAAGTAAAGCATTTACACTGACCTGTGAAATATTTTCTGCCCAAGATGCTTCCTATCAAAGTAGGGTATGTAGGTAATATAATTTGTCAAAACTAATTGTCTCATGACCAGTAATAATCTGGCATGAACTTGCCAATTTTTAAATGATTTTAATATTTATTTTTAGCATGGGATTAATACAAAAATAAAATTAGAGCTTATTTTTCAATCAAAAAAGTTAAAATAACTTTAAATCTTTCACCTTTCCAAGTATAAGACTGTAAATAGTCAACTGTGCATCCCTTATGCAGAGAAATTCATTTGACTCAATTATTAAAAAAAAAAACCTGTTCTGTTGCCAAGTTCAAACTTGACACTTTATCCCAAAAAGAGATTTACACTGAGAGGTGGCTCTATTTAAATATTTATGCTATAGATCTATATATTCCAAGTAAAAATACTTCTATCTAGAATTCTGTGGAGAGATACAATAATTAGGGTCCATAAATATTGCTGCAGTTCAATTACGGTACAATAATTACAAAATATAGAACATCTCTTTACAAATACAAATCGTTGTATATTACAATTCATTTACAATAATTTCTACTATATAATTTTTAGCAAACTATCTTATCTAATTCTACTATAACCTGGTTGCAAGTGCATTAGTAAGAATGCAATTATTCCAGTATATTTTGCCCTTAACGTGATAGTCATAAAACAGACTATCTGAATGATATTTTCCTATGTAAACTGGTGTTACATATGACAGATTATTTATTTAACTTCTTTTTCCAACGATCTCTAACAGGTAGAGCATGACAAACTGTATTTTAAAAGAGCGTTAAGAAAAGAAATCAGGAGGCAAGTTTGAAAACAATGTTAGAATGGATATGCAACGGGTAGCTGATATGCTGTTGAGTACTGAGGTAATGACATTAGTGGTTGTCATCACTCATCTCATGTTGCTATTTCCCACGCAATTTTGTGCTGGACTTATACAGACATTTTCATTGACAAAATCCTGTTCTACTATGAAGGACAGCAGCACAAGGTTGAAAGACAAGCAAGATATTACACCTCAGAATCCCGCTATAGCCCTCAAAAAACTGATTGTCACAATCTGCTTGGTTTCAAAATAACCTTATTCCTACAGAGGAACTGAAGATTTTGTGGGAGGAGACTTCACATACTGCAGCTGTGATCACATTTCAGCAACCTGGAGATAATAAATTTATTAGTTATGGCTTCCTTGAGGTGTGACATCACTTGTACAAAACTTGATTGGTTATTCACTCCAGCTAGTGCCTAGCATCTTTAAACTATGAGGCACTTTTTCCTGTTATTAGAATCATTTTCCTTGCTAAATACTATAAGCTTGTAATGCATATCATTTCATCAGCTAAGTCTTCTTCATATCGTCCCGTTTCTGGTTCTTCATCACTGTAGCCAGGACCAAAATCTTGAAGTTCATAATCTTGTCTGCTTAAAATGGGAAACATATCCCCATTGGTCCCATTGCTAATGCTTCCATTGAGAAGATTACTTGCTGCACTTTCCATCTCATCAATAGTCATGTCACATGCATCAGCAATCTCGTGTTTTGTAGCTGAAACAAACTTAGGGTCCTTTGCATACCTTCCTAGGCCTTCAGATATAAGTACCTGGCAGATGGAGGGGAGAGAATGAGATATACGATGGAATTACAGGAGAACAGACAGGTCGTAACAACGTTTCTCATTTGTGGAAATACTAAAAACCCCATGCTGAATCACTACAGCAACCCACAGCAAAACTGTATGTGTAAAGAACAATCACATCAGTGGCTCCAAACCACACTGTATCAGTTATGTGATAATGTAACTGATAATGCAATACACCTGACACGTCTCTTTAGAAATTTGGGAGTAGTCTTTGATAAACATCATCATCAGGCTGATATGCTAAAGACAACAATTAATATATCTCAGATGGTGGAATTAGAACAATTGCATGCAACACAGAATTTTAGACATGTTTTCTGTACTTTAGAGTATATGGAAGAAAGATGAAGTCCCATTTGCAAATAAAATGTAACCAAGTGTATTGTTTAGCTCATAGCAATGGAAAGGAAGTGACAGATGGAAGCAAGAACAGTAACTATGATTCAGAAATTATATATACTCTTCAAATCTTTTTTAATATAAAAGGGAATTCTTAACATTCTTCAGTACACCTGCAAATCAATCCTTGCAGTTGTTATTCACCTCTCGGCATTTAGTACACTCATTCATAGAGTTCTTGATCTTTTATTCAGATTACTGCAAAAATGGTGATGTATTTCTATAGAAACAACAGAGAGAACAGGCATATGCATCATCTCTTTCCTATCAGCCATTGTGGAAGGACACTTCATAACTGATCCTCATCTAGAAAACTTAAATTTCAAATCTCTCTGACATCTCTAAAGTTCTCTGACACACTAGTGTTAAAATTTGGATTCAGTAGAAATCTTTTACTACGACAACTACAAATAAGTTCCCCTGTCTTTACCTAAAACCAGTTTTGGGCTTTGAAACTGAAAATACCACATTTTCAGAGAGATGATTTGAACTGAATTATATGCTTTTTCAAGTTAACACAAAACCTGAACAGACAGACATTCTTGGCTACTTCAGAGGTTTCTGTAATACTTACCGCTTCTACCAAACTGTCTGCACTCCTCTGTTTGTCACTATGTTTATGCCTAAAGTCATTAGGTACAGTTAAATTGGCTGGTGTAAATGTTCGGTAGGAAATATCAGGGTCATCTGTGTACCACGAGCTCCTATGCAAGGAAGGCAGGCTACCATTCATATGCTCTGTAGATTCAGTCCTGTCAACCTGGATCAGAGGTGTGTAATACGGAGTACGGTCCCTGTTGGGGGGGGTTGCAGGTGGGGTAGCCCAGGAACGCGTTGAACGACTTGGTGAATGTTTATGAGCTTTGCTGGAATCCAGACCTGCAACAGCCATGACCTGGTAAGGGGAAGAATTTTGGAAGTTAGTGATTTCAAATGCTCAGGCATACTCAGGTGTCATTTCAGCAGCTAGTCCGAACCAATTGTTCAGGCAGCAGCTACGCAAAGTTAACATTTTCTGATGTTTAATGGTCATGTAAAGGAGGAACAGGACCAAAATTGGTAAATCGACGGGATAAAATGGCATTTTTTCTATTACTTGGATCACAAAATCTTGGTATTAGCATTAATAAAGAAAAATAATTGCTTATACAATATATTAAACAAAGAGCAAAGTATAGAAACATTCCTTCTGTCCTGTAGGGACAAGATAGGAAGCTGTCAGCATTTTCCAAACATTCTGGATGGTGTCTCTAGGCAATGGAAATTGCCATCTTCTCAGGGCCATGTCAGAGCTGGGCATTGAGCCTTGGAAGATGTCTATGTTGTGCCTGCAAATTCTCACAAGTGGAGCTGAGTAACTGCATAGGCAAAGATTAATAGACGGTTGCCATATTATGCTGTCCTTGTCAAAATTCCTTAGGGCATTCTTACTCTTTGTGGACACTTAAGAGACTCATAGGGGCAGACTATTCATTTTCAGTGTTTTGTAGAAGGTTTGAGAAGCCTTGTGTCTATCAACTACAAACCTACACTTGGCCTAGAAGTCACGCACAGGCAAACTACATAATACACTAGCCCTGCTTCAAACAACAATGAAAGTCAGAAGTACAGTACAGAAGCTGGAAACATGTAATTCATTATTAGTTAAATAAGATTTTGTGTTTACCTGCTGTTGCATTAAGTGAAGTGGTAAAGCAGTGCGATGGTGGAAATTAGGAGAGAGTGGTATGTCATCTTGACTACTTTGTCGGCGGAGGCATTCAAAGTTAAAGGAAGATCGTCTATTTGCTACAGAGAAACCGTAATTCATTAGGAAAATAAAATGCTTTTCCAGAATTCCAGTGTGAGTCAACTATCACACAAATAAAAACATATCCCCCAGTAAGAAGTAAGTTGTGCTAACAGAAGCAAGCAGCTGGTTGTAAGATAAAGGATAGATTCATCATATGAGCAAATGCAGCCCTAGATAGAAGCCAGACGAGCAGCCTAATGTGACAGAATTTGAAACCGTTTCACAAAGCGAGCTTGTGTTATGCAGCAGACTGGTTCAGACACTGACTGAACTTCAGAGTTTTGCTGTAAACTGCTGTGAACAGTTATAAAGAAGAGCTTCATCTTTCTTCCCCGTGGTTTTAAACATTTTAATGAACCAGACTTCCCAAAGGAAATACCAAATCCTCAGTTCCTTGGAAGCAATATGCAATATGAAAAACGATATCCAAGTCAAAGTTGACTAGTTGTCAATTGCTGATATTTATTCTGTTACTTATGACAATGATAAGCCACGGTCTCTGCTGTTAAGTATGCTGTTATTATTCATGTAAATGCTAGAAAGGAAATAACAGAAATCTAAACTGGATCAAGATGTTTGGCTGATGTGGAAATGTTTCAGCGGGTCTCGGTGGAAGCAGCTTTCTGTACATTTCACTATCATTCATCTGAGTTATTCACTCTCCATATTGCAAGACTCGTATCCTTTCTACATTTTCAATCTGTGCCCCATAAGGTCAGAAAGCCAAATAGCAGAGAGCATTACTAGTCTTGTCATAAGGAGCCAAGTGCCAAAAGTAAGGACCCAGCACTGACAGTATTGCTGAAGAATGTTACCTCTATTATATAATAACATATTTTGATGCTGCCCTTTACTACAGCTTTCTGTAGCTTTAAACAATCCGAGACTACCTCAGTCGTCGTATAACGATCCCACTACACTTGTCTCTGAAACATTTTTATTTTTTAAATTTATACCTGCAATTTCTTTAGGGTGTCTGAGACAGGTAAGGACTGAAATCCATTTTCCGACTCACGAGGTCCTTACAGTCATACTTCCACAGATAAATGGACTGTGACTCTGGCTGCTAGCATCACCAGAATGAAAGACAACTCTGGTTTTGCTAGAAAGCCAAGCCACCTTACAGCAGACAAAATGTGAAAACTCTTCTAGAAATGATCCTGTTTTGTCTTGGCTGGATGGCACCACCCAAAGATACGTGTAACAGACCTGGCTGTGCCTAAGAGTACTCTTACAGACACGATGGGGTTGCGTGGAGCTGTGTTGTTTCTTGTGCACCAGCAAGAAAGAGCCTTAGAGAAAGGTTTATTTTGCACTTCAAAACCCCAAGTGCTTCCTCCCTGCGAAGTGTCAGAGGTCAAATTTGTCAAGACCCAAATCCAAGAGTTTTGAGTGTGTGCCTAGTTTCACCAGAGGATTAGCACTGCTAATCTCTGCGGTATGGCCTGGAACATAGAAAACCAAAATTACAAGATAAGCATGAGACCTTTTAGAAATGCAGGTAAAGCAATATTGTGCTTGAGATAAGGAGAACCCAAGGGAAAGATCTAAGGAGGAGAATAAATGAAAATTAAAGAAACAGGTAAAAATATCAGTTGGCAACACTAATTCAGTCTATACATCGAATCATGTTCTTCCTCAGGAGAAACAGAATATTAAGCATTGTTCCTGAGATGGCAAAATAAACTACCAATGTGAATGTGAAATAAGATACTTGGATCAGGATAACAGTTTTATTTTTCACAGGGACTTTAGCAACTCATGTTAAGAAGCTAAAGGCACTTTAAAAGTAAGGAAAAACCCACCAAAACCAAGGCACCGTTAAGCTCAGTCTTGGTTCTCTTTTTCCTGAAAGCTATCCTCCTTCATCCTCTAGTGTTCACTAGAACAGTAGGCGGTAGAGATGTAAATGGCAGCGATGACAGTGTCATTAAGCAGCCTGAGTGTTAAGGGGCAGGAAGCGCCCGCAGGCGGGTGGCTGGTGAGAGGTGGCACCGACCCACAGCGACACGGTGTCTGTAGGGGTGAAGGAAGGGCCCAGGGAGCCAAGTTTCAAAGCAAACTACTGCTGCCTTCTTCCTTGCTCTTTCTTCATTTATCACATCAAGTTAAAACTGGCAATTGAATTTGTTATTTCAATATTATTGGATGAGTGAGGCGAGAAATATTAGAAAGACTGACTTGTAAGCTAAGATCCATAGATTCTCTGAGCAATCTCTCAGGATGGCTGGATATTTCTGCCATACACAATAATCCCCTAGCAACAACAATCAAGAAATGATTGAAATCCAAGGGAAAAAGAAGCCTTTTTAACCTGGAACATGTCTGAGTGCATTTAAATAATTCTGGATTTGCAAACAAATTGTTCTTAATGTACTTACGTGTTGGTGTTGGAGGTAGCAGCCGTCTCCTAGGAGATCTTTTTGTATCATAACACATCTGTGAATCATCTTCCTCAAAAAACCCATGTGGGTGATGGTAACCTTTTGGTCTTTCAAAATCTGAGTCATGGCAGTGATATCTACAGTGGTAATCATATATATGCCTGCATTTAAAATATAATAAAGAAAATGTAAATTGATCTATTAGATCCCTTCTAGAAGATTTTCAAAACTACTTCTCCAGCAAGGTAACCAAACATTACATTATAGAATGGCACAACTCCATTTTAAAATCCAGTATCTGTGTGCAAACTGATTTTGAGATAGTGAGCATACACTTTGGTACTGGTATAGTTACATAGTAAGTCCTCAAGTAAAATTTTTATAAAATTATATTTTCAATGAAGTTATTCTTACCAGTACAGGCTAAAATGTAAGACCTCAGTTGTGCCTTGCTTAAAAAAAAATAAAAATACTCTGTTTTACTGCCATGCACTCTTGTGAACCCTGGGTAACATGTGGAGCACAGAAACTCAGAGAACAGAATTAAGCCTTTTACATTCTGGATACTTCTCTTGTCGAAAATCAAATCTTGGAAGGGTGTTATTTGATGGAAATTATCATAAAATTAGCGACCTGAGAATTCTGTAAAATTTAGCTTTCATGCAAATCTTAGCTTTTATGCAAATCAATAAGATGCAGATTATGGTACCAATCTTGCCAGAATTCAGATGGCAAAGACAGTGAGTAGAGGAGGAGGAGGACAAGAATTAAGCATGTCTGGCACTTGTGCATAGGCACTTATGGATCTAAGATAAAATGACAATAAATTAATCTACTTCTGGGCTGGACTTGTAAATAAAAATTTATTGGCAGAAGTGGAGGATATTTTTGAGAAGTTACTGAATTTATTCAGCAGAAGGGAAACATAGCTATTGTAAGGAAGATGAACACAATCTACTCAAGATCTTACAAATGCATATATCTTTCTACACCATAATGAGAAGATGAATATTATGGAATTAAAAAAACCTCATGAGATATTTGGGGAAAAGGTGCATTTAATTTTTTTTTTTTTAAATAGGAAACCTTTCAGTATTATCAAATATAGGTTCTGTTCCGTGACAGGTTGATAGTCAGAAAACACTGGAACAGTCTCACATTTTAAAGACTAAATCAGGAATATCAGGACTTCTTCCCAAAGGAGCACCCAATCATTGCCTGAACAGCTGGAAACCTATTATTTATGTACAGGAGCAATCCTAATGCAAAGTTAGGACCTGCCCTGTTGCTGAAGCCATCCCTGCCTGAGGCCAATGGCACAGTGCGCAGATCAAACTCATCTGGTAATGCTCAAAGCCGTACTAACTTGGGAGCCACTGCTCCAAAATTAGAAAAACCCACCCCAGTCCATTTCTGAAGAAACTGTGTGAAATAAAGTTGCAGAGAAAAGCTTAAATTTACCAAAATTAAATCAAGGCCTTTTCTTCTTAAATCTGAAATTAAGATATTGAATGCAAAGATCACAGGAGTTAAATACACAGTATCAGACAAGAGTTGTTAAAAACCACTACTGGACAGAAATACTCTAATTTTGGCTGGAGAAGACAGAAATTAGTTAGAAAACTGGGAGGAGCCAGGTTGCAAAACTAGAACTCTGTAATTACAGCAAGGAGCCTCAGATAAATACAAATTTGGACATTATGCAGCAGTAAAAATTTGTAAGAAACTCTAGTTGTTGACTAAAATTAAATTGATGGCATTTCCGTAAAGCTTCTGAATAAACCTTAAAAAACATCTATTCCAAACACATTAAGGCCAGGACAGCTATGACAGTGTTAAGAGTTTGTACTAAGGAGATAAAAAACGGTACAAGAGGAGATTATTATGAAAGAGGTATAATGAGAATTTTCAAAGGGAAGTCATCCAATTCTTTATTGGTCCAGCTAGTACTACCTTATGATCTCAGTCCATAGTTTACCAGTTTCACCTTTCTTTTTAAGTTAAATTAAAAGAAGAAAACTGTTTCTAAAGGTTCCTCTCTCTTAGCTTGATCCTTCTTCCATTGTATGTGAAGCTTTATTTATAACTTAAACGCTTCTTTGGTTATGCACTGTCTAGTTTATAGTCAGTTCAAAGAAATTTTGTGCTTTCCTTTGAATGTGGTACAGAAGTTTTGCTGGAGTCAGCACACGATGCCAAATACTGAAGATGTTTTGTACACACACTATTCCTAGTCACCGTTTCACTTGCCAACAGTTGCGGAGTATTAACTTCATGAGAGAACTTTCTGTGTAAGTGTGCTTAGTGAAGCCTTTACAGGTATGTACCTAATTTATTGAAATATTTTTCCCATTTTAACAAATAACCTCACCTGCTTCCTGACAACATACTGTCTTCCTCATAATATTCTTCTCCACTAAAATAATCCTGCTCTCCCAAATAATGATCATCATTGCAATAGTCTTGAACTTCACGTTCTTCACGGCAAATAGTAGGTCGACGTCCATCACCAGAGTCAGATCTGTAAGTACCAAACAAATAATTTTTTTTTATATTTATATAAATTATATATTGTATATTTTATACACAGTTTAATGTGCTTCCCAGGGAAAAAAAAAAAAAAAGAAAAGACAAACATTAACAACTGTCCTGTTGTCAGAACATGGTGTTATAATAAATTGCATAGAACTACAGTTCAAAACATGACTATTTTATCTGTTCCTTAAAGACAACCTCCCTTTATTTCCATCTCCATTAAAATGGTTAATATGGGGATGCTCGACTAAGTCAAATATTTTTAAGACATTTTTACAAAATAGAGATTCAGAGTACTTTGAAGAAACACAGCCTCTCTCAAATGACTGAAGTTGCCAAATGGCTAAAATTTTAAGAAGCATCAGAAATGGATGTGCAAATCTAGATGTTAAAAACAGCGATGCACTTCAAATAACACAATATATCCTATTTTTAAAAGTTGTCTTAGAAAATATTCAGACCAGTAAAGATTTTGGGTCCCCCGTAAACGGAACTGTACACATTAATATTTATAAAAACTAAAGCCAGTGGGTTTTCCAGACTTTGCAAGTCAGTTTTAAACAAAGGCTACCATTAGGTGTGATCTTTTGTCTATTGAAAACTGCATAAACCTGCCTGGACTTTTAAAAGGGCTTGAATAATTTTGAACTTTACCAGAGGTTTATCCTTTTTGAACAGGCAGTGGAAAATCTGACTTAAAAATCGTCACTTAAGTTATTCAGCATATGCATTATCATACAGTTAATTTTGGAAATTGTACTGCTTAAAAAAAAAAAGAAGAAAAAGGAAGAGGGGGAAAAGGAAGAGGGGGAAAGAAACCACTTTGTCCTTTTTAATTATGTCAGAACAATATCAACTCACCTAATATATGTTTCATAGTAGCGGGTTCTATCCAGGTAAGCCATGAAAATAAGGAGGAAGATATTTTAAAATCAGGTAGTTCAGAGAAATTCATTGGTGATTACAGTGTACATGCTGTAACTAATCATTTCACTTTAAAAACTACTACTTTCAAACCTTATTAAAGTTATATATGTTCCCCATACATCAGAGCTATGTTTCAAATACGTTTCACACATCAGTAGGCAACAGAAATGAAGCTAAATATATGAATTGATTTCATGTAGCATAAGTTTCCTTATTGTGTATTTATAATATATAAGTTTATTTAAAAGCAAATACATATTTGTAAGTTTACCTCCTACTGCTTGGCCTTCTACGTTTCTCGTGATCGGTTCTGGAGTACGAATGGTAGCCGTTTTCAGATCTATGCTCGTGATTTCCAAAATTTGTGTGTTTTCCGTGAACAACTTTGGACACATTGGCATTATTGAGATTGGCATTGGTTGAGTTTGGAACTTGCTTTCCTACTGAGTTGTGATGATGATGATTATGGTATACAGAATTTCCTGCCTGAGGATATATATTTTTCTCAGTCTCACTCGCAGATGGAATTGAAGGCCGCTGAACATGTAAGGGACGGTGTGTGGTGTTGATCTGTTGAAATGAATCTCGTCTGTCACTGCTAATATGGTTTATATGGTTGCCAAAGAGGGCACCATTCCTCTGTTTTAGGGGAAGAGAAAGAAAAAATTACATCGCATACCTTAACAGAACATATTGTTGACAGTGGTAACTTTTCTCTCCTACATGCACACAAAAGTAACAATTCAAATAATGTGTGATTTTTCTTTCTAATTGTATGATGCTTCAGATGGGGTCTCCTGAAGTGGTAGAGGTGTGATTGTGATAATGACAATATTTGTCTTTCGGAGTCAAGTCAACATTATGCTGTGATCATTCTTCTTTTTCCGTACAACTAAATGTGACATCCGGCTTTCTCCACATTTTATTACGCAGGAGAAACCTCGATTCCCCATCCATGAACATGCACCAGCTTCCTCAGAAAGGGACGTGTCCGCTTAATTTCTGAGAACACTTTGGTGGAGTTCTCTCCTGTTCTCCCAGAGCATCAGTTTGCAACAGGCGTCATCAGACAGGATGGAGTGCCATGCAACAGCTTGCAAGCGTACCTCAAGGAGGTAACGTGAAGCTTCCGTGCTTCCGTTCCTTCACCTCGCAGAGGTACGAGAAAGAGTAGTAACTCTTTATCGGCCCTGAGAGAGTGTAATGGATGGTGAAAGAGAGAATGAAGGGCTAAGTTATGACTGTGACATGCAGCTCTCTTTTTACACCTGACCCAGATCATGTAGCCTCCCTGTCTAGCCAGGTGTGGGTCCTGGGTGACAGCAGTCTGTCTTGAAGCGCAATCTAGGGAAGACAGGAGGCAATGATGGTTGGCAGAGAAATGCATCTACTGATGGTAGCTGCAGCACTGTCTCCAGTGCCACATCCTCCTTTTTTGCAAAGGACAATAGCAAGCTATGGGGCTTCTGACATAATTACTGCAGAAGCATGCTTTTACATCTGCTTCTTCTGAAATGCTTGTGAAAAATTAAGTTTTCTTGCTGGCTGACAAGTGGTTTGCAGGTCGCTCCTGATTGTAACACCAACAACTTCATGTGTTCACCATTAGACTGACTATCTATAGAGTAAAAGAGGAAAACTAATCTTTTTTTTCTGATTGATTCTTATTGATATCCCTCTCAGGAAATTGGAAATGGCATTTACATTTAGTTGACTTCTGTGTAATTCCAGGCATTCATTTTAAAATATGCAGCTCTGTGTCTGTTGCGGTTTGGCTGCATAGAATTTCATTCTCTTCTTCCTACCTACCACTGCAGAAGTTAAGACACTTGCAATTTTAAACCTTGCCACTATCAAAATTTGAGATGGCAAGGTTCATACCTTTTCTTAGGATTTGCCTAAGAAAAAAAATAAGAATTAGTGAGAAAGAATTAGGGGCAGGAGAATCACCCTGCAGGAACTTCTTCCTAAATTTATGATGATGTGCAAGTGTCCTGGTAATACAATTTTTTCAGATATACATAAAATATACTTATTTATAAAACATTTATATTGTGCTGATTTGAGGGGGGATTAATTATTATTCCATATTTGGGGATAAGCTCATTCTTTAATCTCATATTATACGATAAAACAATTTACGTAGTTGTGTTCTGACATTACTTTATAAACATCTTCCTCCTCCTCTGGATTGTTTTCCTCTGGTTCATCATCTTGCAAGTCACAGGATATAGCTCGGCGTATTTCAGGGCCAATATCATGAAGTGTCCTTAGTCCTGCCTAAATCAATGACAATATCATAATACATTAGGAATACAAATTCTTTTTTGTTCTTTAATTACAGGTGTGTTAATTTATTTTAAAGGATAGTTAACAAGTTTTTGTATCCTGACATCCATAGAGGATGTATTCTACTATATATCTCTTTACTGTTATTAATAAAAGGCTTATATTCCAGTACAACCCTGTTGAGGTAAGCATGTCTTTATTGTCACAGTGTAGACCCTGACTGACCACTGATGTTTATGGAATCCTGTGGAAATGAAATTCATTTTATGATAAAGTATGAGTAATCAGCAAGAACTATAATAAAATGCATTTCAATGAGATGCATATTTCATGTTAAAAACATGTTTGCAGCCTGTGTCCACAGAGGAAACACAAAGAGATCTTTGCTATAGCAGCAGCAGTTTTAGCAGAGCTCAGATGGAAAAGAAAGCAGTGAAATAATTCCAGCTCATCTGCACTGCACTTTTATATGCAGATATTCGACTTAAAGCTTTAGTTTAGGACAGAAAACCATCTAGCTACAGTAGGCTGGACCTCAGCATATATTGGTTCATATTCCTCCCACGCCTGCTACCACAAGCAACCTTTAGGAAAAGGGCTAACACTGAAACTGCCAAGGACAGACCTGCACATTAGAGAGGAAACAGACATCATACTCAGGGCCAAGAAGTCAGTGCTTTTGTATAGGCCTTACTTCCTTCAGAAAGGAGGTATTTTTCCTGTTTTAACTCTAGCTGTCATGGTCTGAAGCAAAAAACACAATCTTGTTCTTCCCAACTCTTTGTTTATCTCCTCAGGTTCAGAAGAAATCAAAGATTTGTTCAGTTAGCCCTTTACTAACACTACACTTACCCTACTAAAAATCATGCACAGCACTTGGCTCCACTTTTGATTATGATCTAAAAGCCTAATTTATTATTTTTCTACATTTTTTGACGCAGATGTGAGGGCTGTCCCAGCCCATCCAAGCTGTACTTCTATGGCATGACGCTGACATTGCATGTTACTTGCCCTAGAGTGGCAGGAAGATGCGTAGAGAATTTTGTGTGTTTCAGAGCCCCAGATGGAGCTGAAGGACCTTGGAGGGCATCAAACGTGGCTTGGTCCCGTTCATGCTGCCTATCACACATGTTCCCTGGAGTACACCACAGCATCCCAGTCAGGTTTCAGCTCAAAACGGAAATAGCTGGTTTGCTGGGGAGCAAAATGGCATTTATGCAGTGTGGGCAATCAGAACCTGGGAGGGGATGAACCAAAAAGCTTTGTATCTACCAGTGCAGATTTGCTTTAGGCTCCTCTTTGGGTTTCACTCATACCAGTATTTCGCTTCCTGAAAACGGCACTTGACTGATCATATTAGCTACGTATATTTGACAATTATATTTTCTTCCTCAGGGATGCACTTTGAGAGTTATGCTATAATTGAACAAGGCTCTAAAAGTCATTTACTACTGAGTTAATACACGTTTCATGAATACATTGTGCTTTCTCCCAATTCTTATGCTAATTGCATAGTCAAGACCTTATCAAGGTTGCTAATGTCATCATTTTGTAAGGTGCTAAAGGGAAGCAATTTTAACATTTTAAGGTGCAGATTTCAAAGTAGAAGACCAAAGGCTTCTATTTATTTAGCAGAGGTAAACACAGTATTTGTTTAGCAGAGGATTACTATTATATTTTGGTTAATCAGTCATTAGCAAGAACAGTCACTTCACACTCACTACCTGCTTATTTAATAGCAAAGAAAACCAGAAAGAACGAAACACCTCAATGCTTCACTGACACTTTAACCTAAAACCAAACTGAGGTTAGTACGAACAGAATACAACGCAAGAACTACCAAAACAAGAAAATCAGCACGCAGAAGACCAGCTGAATAGACCTACGCTATAGCAGTGAACGAAGGAGAGGTAGCAGTCAAGTCGCGATGCCCCAGCGTCGCCCATCTCCACAGAGCCCACCCGCGAGCGCGGAAGCCGAGCGCAGTGCTCTACAGCTGCACAGAAGCTCTGGGCTTTCAAACCCAGACTGCCGTCGAGCTAAGCCCTTCTGGGAACACAACACTCTCAGACAGCAGTATTATGAATTTTAACCCTGGCAAAAGCTACTAGCTTATATTCCTGTCTGCCAAATTGTGACAAAGTACCACAAATATATGCCTAAATGCTGAGAAAAGCCATGTGTTTGGCAGCAACATAATGAATAGTAATATAATGTTGATTACATTTCCAACTGTCTTCTGGTTTACTTCTTGGTGAACTACTCCTCCTTTACTCAAGAGAAAGCAGGCAGCTTTTATCATCTCATGTCTCTTCAGTAATACTCATTTTCACGTCATAGACCTCTTGCAATGACGCAGTCAACAGCAGTAGACTAAAACCTAGATCACCATATGTAAAAGTATATCTTGGTTAAACTAAACTGATCGACTTCATTCACTCATAGCCCGTACTGAAGCCACAGGTTCTACACGCAATATCTGCCTGCAGAATTAAAATGTTCCTCAGTTTATTTGCTCTAACAGAACTACCTACAACAATTTTCTGAACTCTATCATTAAAATGACTACTCCCATGTACTCTCTTATTTCACCTAGTGCAATCTGACAGTAGTCTAAGTAATCTAAGAATAATTCTTATGACAGGAGAGTGCTGCATAGTGAGATAAATTCTCACACTGAGCTCTTACTGATAAGACAATCCTTCATGAGATCAGTCAGCTACCACTGAAGTAGGGATGATGTAAAAATGCAGGAATGGGTACGTATATATCAGTAGGAAATTCCCTTCTCTGAACCACATTTAGTATCTTCTGAGAAGATCGCGGAGATAGCATGGACTGATAAAACATCTGACTTTACCTTCAAGCACTTCAGAACCAAATCAAAGATCTCCTAAAAGAACACACAAAAAAAATCAAACCAACTTTCCCCAAATGCCTCCATTAGTTTACAGGGAAGAGGGGTCCTTCTGATACCCATTTCCCTATATAACACTGCCCATTTTAGTCTACCCAGCAAGAACCCTAGAGACACTATAATGCACAAGAGGGCAATGGGAGTATATGTTGTCCTCCATTTGTGAGGTTCTAAAACCTACTACATTTAAAATTTGAGATAATTTCTTCTCTTAGAAAAAAACCTGAGTAGACGAGACTTTTCTGAAGGAGAGCCTGGATAGTGACTTGTCCACATTTGCCAGAAACACGCTTGTTTCTTTTTTGCTACGACTGCTTAAGTTCTTAGGAGGCCATCATTTCCTCACATAGAACTTTATAAGACCTGTTGTTGTTATTACATGTAAAGATTCAAGACTAGCCACGTTCCTGAAGCATCATGCTATAATGACTTTTTTTAAAAAAAAAAAAAAAGTAAAATTTGAGTGTCATACAGATATTACTTCCTCACAGTCTTTGAGCATGGCTTATCAGAGTTGCAGAGGAAAGGAAATAGCAGCTAAATCCTCTTTACTTTCCCCAAATGGAACAACAAGTAGACAGTAATGACTGATTTAAGAACTTTCATAACATTTTCTTTGGTTAGTAAAGTTTACTGGAAGGATCACACTCTTTCTAGTCTCCCTTATATCCTTTTTTTAAATGACAGATTCTTAATTCCTGAAGATTCTCCTATGTCCAGAGAATTCTCACCTTTCCTAAAGAAAGGTTCAAGATTATTTTATGCCATTTCAGCAGTAAAAAACATCTTTAAAATTTTTCCCTAAGTAAGTGCAAATGTGAATAATAAATATTATTTCCTATTTTTTGAGGACCAAAATACAATTCCCATCATTTCAAGAAGCAAGGGGGCAGTTCTGCCATCGTATGTACATCTAATATCCATCTCAGCTCACCAGACTGAAAACCTGCCTGGTTTACAAGGCTGTTAAATCAGTCAGGTGGATCATGTTTCTGATAAAATGTGTTTAATAATCCCAGTATATTGCAGAACACAAAATTGTTCAGTTCTGTTCATCTCTAGCTTTCCAACACAGAGTGTATTATTTGCTATATACAGATGTCTGCCTAATGTACCTGTAACTGGAAAAAATACACTTTTTTCCTCACATGGGTGTTAATTTTTATGTGCATTTACCATATACCTTTTAGTAAATTTTGTTTTCATCAAAGACAGTGGAAGATGAAAGGGTCTATAACAGAATAGATAAAACATGCAAGAGACATGTTCAGGCACCAGTTCTATAGGGATAACATTGATCAAAACTGCATCATTGAATTATTCATGCTGTTCTGCAAGAGGACATTTGTTGTTTTACTCAGGTTCTTCTGTTTTGTTGTTGTTTCTTTGAAATAGAGGAAGAAAATAAATTAATGTTACTGTGTTTGACGGCCTCTAATTCTAGTCTAGAGATTTCACTAAAAGTTTGCAAAAGAAGTTACTACTTATTCAGACATTTTCTCACCAAAATTTAATTTTTGATGTCTTCCTTGCTTAGTTTTTTCCTTGTAGGCATAAGAAGGATGAGACGTATCAGTCCAATGGTTCGTTAGCGAGCCAGTGATGCACAGTGCGCTGAACAACATAATTACATAATAAACCCAAGCACATCTTTAAATAGGCTTTCCCGTAAATGGGCAAGATGACTTCAAATTAACATGATAATTCTGTGCAGCTGTGCTTTATGAGGCATAATAGCACCTGCAGTGTGCTTCGGATGGCACGAGGCACTAATACACCAGTGATAGCTCCTAAACAGCATCTCAAGAGACAATTAAAGATGCCCCTGTCTCTGACATAGCATTGAGATGACACACATGTGCTGTCAAATGCTGAAATAATAGAACTGTAGGAGTCCCTCAGTGAGAAAAAATGTCAAATGACTAATAACTGTATTTCTGAATTGGTCATTTAGAGAGAGATAAGCTTAAAGATGCTTGAAAAACACCTCACACCAAAACACCAGAACATTTAAAAAGTTATGTAAGTTAAACACTAAAACATTTAAAAAAGACTATGTTTAACAAATGCCAAATATATTTAAAATCAATTTTCCACATCTATAGTACGCATAAAACAGTAGCACCATTTTAGATATATGTCTTATATTAAGAAATTTGTGTGTAATGCAGGACTCCAGAGTCATAACTTTCAGAAAAGCATTTAAATGCTTATAAATACTGGAACTACAAAAAGGTAATTGTCCCTACATCTAAACTCAGCCCACATCCATTTTGAGGTATGGTGCAACCTACATATAGATGTAGTTTAAGCTCAGTTTAAGAAGTGTAAGCACAATATTTATTTAAACAGTAAGAATCACTATCACCTACATTATTTCTAGTCACATAAAATACACAAAGCTCCTTCTTCTGAGGCATCTTGTAATGAAACCAGGAAATAGACTTGTAAGCTTTGTTTCACAGATTTTAGAAGAATGATGTACATATATGTATATTGCTATATAAACTCACTAGATCTGAAATAAAGCATAAACATGAATTCTAAATACTTAAGTCTTCAGAACTTCACAATACTGAAAGCCTATGACTCTCAAAATGTTCATTAAACCATTACATATGTAGATAATGAATGTGGTTTTACTACCTGCTTATTCTATAGCAAAGAAAACCAGAAAGAACGAAACACCTCAATGCTTCACTGACACTTTAACCTAAAACCAAACTGAGGTTAGTACGAACAGAATACAACGCAAGAACTACCAAAACAAGAAAATCAGCACGCAGAAGACCAGCTGAATAGACCTACGCTATAGCAGTGAACGAAGGAGAGGTAGCAGTCAAGTCGCGATGCCCCAGCGTCGCCCATCTCCACAGAGCCCACCCGCGAGCGCGGAAGCCGAGCGCAGTGCTCTACAGCTGCACAGAAGCTCTGGGCTTTCAAACCCAGACTGCCGTCGAGCTAAGCCCTTCTGGGAACACACCACCAACAAGGGAGCACAATTAAACTGAACTTGAGCAACATATCACTCCCTCAGCTGATGACTACTAGAGGGGTTTTTTTATTTTTTTGTTTTACTGTTTACTGCAGGCTTGATGTTACTTAGAAAATTTGCAGAGAGAAGAAAAACATAATTAGTTTAATCTGAAACATGTTCCCAAAATCAAATTCAGCTCAATAAATCAGTACTTTTGTGTACTTGTGAAGGGAAATATCCTTTATTTGTATGTATTAACAAAGAGGGTTACACATAAATAAATGTGAAATACAGATGCAAACGTTACATAGTTTACAGTAAGTATTTTCCCTAGGAAAAATAGTGTAGAATTAATTCATTTGCTCTAACTACTAGACGAAAGTAATTAAACTTGTTCATGCTTCACTTAACATTTATTTTACTAGCAATGTGACTACTCTTTAGCTCAATACAAATTTCCATCGCTACAAAAAGACATCTCCTAAGCTATTGCTACAAATATAATTTTGTTCTGATTTTACCAGAAAATATATGTGTTCTCATTGCATAAGTATCAGTCAATAGCATAAGAAAGGCACTGCGAGCCCTAAGGAATTTTTTTTCTCATGTCCTAGGAGCATGTAGAACACCCCAAAAATGATAGTAGATAGCGAACATGAACTGGTCTACCTGTCATTTCAGAACCACTTGCTTTTCTTCCCTTCGTAAGGGGTGAAAAACCCTGGGTCTGCAGAAGACAGACTATTGCAGTTCCAAGCGGTAATGTTATTTCACTGCTGAAATGGTTTGGGTGACAATATGCAAGTCTAGACAAACTGCTGGTGGTTATAAATTGAAGCGTCCTTTTCTGAGTGAGGAGTTTGACACTTCAAGGCACAGCCTAAGCAGATAATCCGAGACCCACTTCACTTTCCAGACTGCTTCCTCTTCTCCGACTACACCAACCCAAGGAGCAGCCTGTGTTAGGCTGACAGCAAACGCTGCATCCTTGAGGAAAACCTGAGCTCTGCGGAATAAACATCACCCTGAATGCAATTACTGTGGAGTAGGAAGAATTCCTGCCTGCTGCATGCTTTGGCATTCACAAAGCGAATCGAGTGTTGCAGGGAGCTCTCTTCCAATTTGCTGGTTCAGCCCAAGCTTTTATTGTTTCTTCTCCCCCACTAAACATTTCTCAAACAGTATCAGAAGCAGCTGATTTCTTTATTCCAGATGGGTTGAGGTTCTGGCCCCAAAATTGTGAGAAGGCTCTGCCAGTGACATTCTCCTGACACAGTACGAAATGTTGGTCTCGTGCAACCAAATAAAGTTCAGGCAAAGGATGAGATTTTCAGTTTCATGTCTTATAATGCCTAAAGTCTTAATGGCAAAAAGCCCCTACTCTATACTTATTCTGGTGTTAATTCAGAAGTTGCTGATTTTACAGCTTCTACACTGTCCCGAGAGGCAGACACGGCCGCTCCTCGCACTACAGGGCCTGAAAGAGCCTGATCAAATGCCAGACACCGTTGAATAAAATCTCTCACAGAAGTAAATGTCTGCCCACACCCACTACCAGTTTTCCTTCTCTTTCTCTAGTTTAGCTTGTCACACTACCATTACACTGCAAAAGAGCCACCTGCATAGTGAAAGAGGCATTTCTAAGAAATATTTTACCAAATTAAGGACCAAGTATCACTACTTTACAGAGAGAAAAATTCAAGTAGGCTAAAGAGAAATAGAAGGGCAAGGAAAAAAAAAAAATCTTTACAACAGGTGTTTTTAAAGCTCTGTTGTCCTATTAGAGAATTTAATATCAATTTCAAACGTATCCAGTCTTGTTAAAGACTTGCCGCTGATCAAGATCAACTGCAACATGCTCTTACTTCACAGTTTCAAAAGGACAGGGCCAGCAGTTTTAACAGCACTGCATGAAAAGTGCAGCTCGTTTCAAAGGGAAAGCAGAATCAAGTGCGACTCCTTCAAAAAACTGCTTTAAGGCAGGCTAACCCCCCAGTACCTATAAAACCCTCAGAACCTTGGAGGGGATAAACCACACCTTATTTTCCTATTGTTTTTTCTTGATGTTTTGCATCTCTTGACATCTTTGATGTCAGAGAAGCAGCAGCCAAGAAGATTGCCTTAGCGTGATCCCCTGTTTGTTCACATCTTTATCACTGACATTAGATACATAAATATCATCAAGGCTAGGTAGCTGATGCATACTACAGGTTACAAATATTTTTGTTTTGTTTTATAGAGCAATATAGTAAAAGAAGAACCCAAAGCAATAGAAAACCTTTTTTATTAGTCCTAATTTTTCAAACATTAATCTGAAATTAAACTTGAGGGTGTTAGCACTGCAACTTCAACTGGAAGCAATTAAGGATGCAAGAGGTGTGTATGTAAGAAAGCAGGGTTAAGTAAAACAGTTAATTCAGAAACTGTAAGAACCCTATTAATTATTTTCTCCAGCTATTGAATCGCTCCTAACTCAAAACTGCTTTTGAATAACAAAATACTCTTTAAAAGTAAGAAAAAAGTACATCCCTTGCATTCTTCAGAAGTCAAAGGATGATAAAAGTTTCTTGAAATTTAGGACTGTTTTATTGACAAATATACACTAATAACTGGTTCAAGTAGGATAAGAGGCTTGATAAAGCAAATTTTGCTGTAGTAATGTGGCTGTGAAGTGCTGGAAAAACATTTTGATGCCAATATAACTGCACACATAGAAAGCTTTTATATAGTGAACTGTGAATGATAGAAAAGGCATTTGGGAGCAGGGTAAAATTCAGGTGCCATTGATTTTAGTTTTTACATCTACTGCCCAAACTTCTTGCTCTGATCAAAAAAAGCGTGTCTTTTTACTTAACCTTGAAATTGAATTCTTTTTTGTCTCTCTGAAGATAACATCTTCTAAGAATAGTATTTCTACACACGCTCCTGAGTCAGTCTACCCTCCTGGGTCCACAGATTGAATCTTTAGCTAAACGATGTGGCTTCCAAGGGAAGATTTATTCCCACACTTGTTGAAACAGGACTTATTAAAATGACTAATGTAGGCCACCAGAAATTTTGTCTTGCGTTACGCAATTCTCTTCAACTAACTAAAGATGGTGTAGATGACTCCGTATCTTTTGTACTAGATTTTTTTAGGAGTGCTTTTCTTGCTGAAAAAATTACTTTTTATGACCTTGAATTCTAGTTGTAATATTGTGAAGATTTTGCTTTGCAGTTCTAAAAAACTTTTAATTTTACATGTCAAAGTTCTTAAATTATTGCCCATCATTTTTCTGCCAATGTTAACATAAGCTGTTCCATCAGAAACAGCAACATGAGAAGTAAATGCTTTAAACAGTTTTAGCTAAATGCAAGGTATCCAACTTAACCTACAATATAAGTAAAGTACTATTAAAAAAACCCAAAAAGTAGGTGTAACTCTCTTGGAGGAAGTAGTGCCTCAGGCCATTCGACAGTTACATGGTTTTCCCTTCAGTATCTTCAAAAGTACTAAACAAAACTATTGGAAAAAAAAAATACCAACCAAAGAAAAAAAACCACAAACCAACCAACCCACCCCCAAAATTCCAAGAAAATACCGCTGAGAACATAGGGAATAAAGGCAGGCAAAGAGGAGTGATCTACATTAAAAGAATTCTGTTACATTCTCATAAACCAGGGAAAATGGCAACATCCATGTTGTTTTCTCCCCTTTTTTCAGGAGAAAGGAGATAAGGAAGGCCAGGCTAGATAAGGCAGCAATTGCAGGGTTTATGAGATCCTTAGGAAGCGTGTTCTCAACTAATTAACTAGCTCTGCTGCTAATTCCAACCACCCCAAGAGAAAGTTACAGATGTCAGCAAAAGTACATGAGCATTTATTGCTTATATAGCTTTTGACACAAACTGGAATGGGTGACATTGCTTTTTATCTGCTGGTTTGCTTAAGGCCACAACTGGTCTGCAACAGGGCGAGATGTTGATGAGAATATGGAAATACAGTTGGCCTTGCTCCCTACACATAAAAGAATCGGATGGCTGGAAAGCCTTTACTTACTGTAGCCTGATAAAAATATTTTCCTCATCTTACTTAAAGTTTTAAACAAACAATTCCTTGTATAGGAAGGTTCTGACTGACAGAGCTTGAAAAACTAGACAGACTTAGCCCAGCTTCTGCTGCTCTCGTCTCTTCTAGCAATCCAGAAAGCAGAAGCTGTTTAGGGTGGTGTTATCGTGACTACTAGATACTGTGAAATCTTAACTAGTTTAAAGGAGAAACTAAAGAAAAGCTGCTGCTGAAGTCACGTCCCTGCCCTTGTTACAGGAAGTTTCTTATTTCAAAAAGAAAGTTCTCAAAACAACGAAAAGATAACATAAACATAGCCAAGAATAAAAATAAAGGTCCCATATTCACTGACAGATTTCAGTGGCAGCAACTCAGGTGTAGCTGAAGATATTTTTCCCCCTCCAGAGAGGAGAGAAGGCTGATTTAGTACCTTTTTTTGTTTATAATCTGTTCCACACATACCTTAGTAAGCAAAGTCAGATGCTGCAATACTGTATGCGCAGTTTGTATGATTAGTTTATGCAGAGATATTTAAACAAACAGTAATTTCATCAGGGTGAACTGGGTAATAAAGATATAAATCCACTGTGATTGCTATATGAAGTTCCTTCAGTGTTCACAATGCAGGTGTGGCATATATTGACATAATAGTCACCACAATTTTCCTAAGAAATTGGTTGAGACAGAGTGATATTGCATGTTTCTGCTTTACTTAGTATATTGTTTACCAGAGAGATCTGCAAACATTATTTTACTTAGAGTATTTGAGAGAATAAATGCAAAAACCAGCTACTATTAACTCACTGAGAACTGAAATAACATCCTCATAGTTACAAGCCTTTCACAGATCATTCAACAAAATTTCTGTAGTTGAAAAACAAGTTGATGGTATACCCATAAATTACGCTGCCAAAAATGGTTGTTAACAACTTAGGTATTTTAAAATATTAAATTTTTACAAACATTTAAGCTTTGGACAAAGCAAGTCTGGAATGAAGAGGCTGAAAATGGAGAGACATCAAATTTTTGTACGTTATAAGGCCAAAAGGATCCTCTGTGATCATTTGTACTAACTCCTTAAAATACATCCCACAGGACTGTTCTCAGGGGCATTGATCAGAAGGAATCAATTCCTTGTTGAAGTAGAATATCTCTTTTAGAAAGATATCCAGGTCTGTTTTAAAAACAGACCTGTATCCCTAGATAATTATTCTAACAAACATGGCATTTTGACTTTGAACTTGACTTGCCTCCCGTATTGAATTAAATTATGCCTTTATATGCTGGACTGAAAACCTGCAAGACAAGGTTTTTTCCTAACCATAGGTTTCAGGTTTCTTTGAAATGGCATTTCCACTTTTATTTCATAAATCAAGGTGAGTTACTACTGAATTGTTTGAAAGACAAAGGTAGAACAGAGAAAAATGGGGAGAACAGAAGAAAGAACCTTCCCATCTACCAGCCTGCATTATTTTACTACCACAGGAGCATTGTTTTAATCAGCAGAAAAATAAGTGCCATGCCTTGAATCCCATAAGCCTTTGCAGATTCCTAGCAGAGATTCACGTTCATTTTTTTAGCTGTTCTGAATTGAAAAGTATTTGTCTAAAGACAGAGGAAGAACTAATTCTTTCCAGTTTCACCTTGCCCTCTGTCTTTGCTATTGAACAGAAAGTGCAATCTGGTAACAAACAACAGAGCACACTCACATTTGGAAACTCAAGTGTTTGTTTCTGTATTGTTACATGTGCAACTTCAAAAACACAAGTGGAAAACCATACTACTGTGGCTTAAAACTAACTTTGAGCTCCTTTTGCTCAAATGCTTCTGAAATTAAGAAGTCTGCAAAGTCCTTCCTAAAAATCCAATGTCTTTCACTTCCCCCTCTCAACTGTTTCCAGGCTTTTTATCTGTTCCATTCCCCAAAATTTTCTCTTCTCTCATGGTATGCAAATATAGTTTATACTGTAAGTATAAACTTACATTAAGCAAGCCATGTGCTCACACATCAATAGCAAGAATTGTGATGAATCTTTCTCTGCCTGTTGCATTTCTTATGCTTATGGTGACTGGGAACAGAATGTGTGTCAGAGCTGCCAGCAGAGACATTCTTAGGAAACAGGAACGTAACAAATTACCTGCTTAAGACAGCAAAAATCATTCTGCTAGATCAAAGTACAAATCAGCAGGATTCTTAACAAAGAAAACAGGATCTGAACCAGGTTAACACATTCCTCCCTTTTTAGAAAGTGTTTTTCACAACATATTCCTAAATTTTGGTATCAGAATAAAAAGCTATCAGAAACATCAAATATCTTCATAGTTTGTAGGGATCTACTCAGCATTTACTAAAATTCAGAAAGTCCCAATTCAATAAAAATGGTGCAGTGTATGATGTCTGGAATTATCTGAGGACAGCCTTCCATTCGCCTGTTTCAAAGTTCACAATACAAAGGGTATCCCTGGACAGAAGTTTTCAGAACATACTCTTTAGATCACGTGTACTCTATAGACTGCTTGCTGCAGGCCTGTTGAGAGACAGATGGCCAAATCTATTGTCCTGGTTTCCATTTGATAGCTTGTTTTGAGAGACAGACAGAAGTATATGACATTAATGTAGTGTGCTAATGTCACTTCCTATTAAAAAAATCGATGAATGTGAAGTTTGAAATTTGCAAACATTAAAAAATACTGATAGGAAGGTATTTGACCAGTAATCATAAGTGGAAAAGAAAAAGAACAGTGAGAATTAATAAGAAAAATGATACCACATAAAAATTTTTTTACTATGAGGTAATGCATATTAGGAAGTTATCCGAGAACTGGCTTATAGCATTGTAGGAAGGAACACAAAGAATTAAAGAGTTAAAGCAAAACAATGAATGGAAATGATATCTCAGAACTTCATTTATCTGATTTTATATTAGCAACTTTAGACTGTGATGTATCAACTAGACTTGCTAAGAAATTTTATAACCGTTGCTACTGTTTGAGTAATCCACAGAGAATAACTTTTTGCACTTACCTTGTTATAGACAGAATAGCAGGATTACATTTTACTTTTCTGATGAATAAGGGCCAAAAGTGTCCCAGCTAAATAAAATCCTTGCAGCACTGCACAATCATCAATATTCATCTACCTGCTATTTCAAGTAAGCTCACAAAATGGTTAGTTAAAAATGTAAAACAAAATCACCTGCAGAGCAATCGTGGTATTCTTCGCAGGATATTTCCCCACCAGTCCTTGTTCTTTGCGTTTCTTGAATTTCCTAAAGTAGTCCTGTATCAGGAAGGTGGCATAGAACTTCCCCACGGTTACCTCATCATCTAAATGAACAGACCAGACAGATCTCTCCCAAGTCAGCACATTTATCAGTAGCCTGTACACTCATACCTGATTTGGGGGGAAAAACGTGATGGGTGCAATAGGTACTATGCTTTCAGCTTACAACAATGGAACCTCTAACTAGCTTAAAAGCAATGTTTTAGCAAGCAGTTTAGGCTCAGTCAGTTAAGTGAACTCATCCTTAATAAAGAAAGAAGAAAACACAATACTTTACCAAGTCTCATGTACTTCTAAGTAAGTTCTTGTAAGTGTCTAACAAAACCATAAACGTTTGTATATGCATAGAAGCTGAAAGACTGGCTTTAGTTACTTGTAATAAATGGATTAAAATAGAAGCTACTATGACTTACATACACTTCTGTTCATAAGAGTGACTCTATTAAAAAAAAAAAACTTACAACATCATTTTTTTTCACTACTAAACCAAATTTGCTTAGTCTATCAATATACTGCTGTTTTGATTGCACAAGGACTGTGACATCTTTACAGCCTGTTTTGCTATGGAGATTTTTTTATTGATGTCATACCCTCACTGTAATACCTGAGCATCTTCCAGCTTGAACTTTGTTTGTGTCCCAGATGCTCATGTTGGGCTGTATCTTCTGCTATCTTATTGTCACCCAATAAGACAGATTCTAGCCTCTGAGGAAATCCCACAGAGGTTACAATGTCACATATTTTCTATGAGGCTCTCGTTTAAGTGAAGATGTGGTCCTTAGCCACCTTTTAGGTAGGTGGTGATGATAACAGTAAACATGAAACAACATGGCACTTTCCCACATTATTGTATTGTATCAGCTCTGCAATGCTGATAGAAATGAAAATAACTTCCATCAGTTAATTTAGTACCATTCAAAAGATAAGCAAACAGCAAGTATAGTAAAACCTAACATTTTTACAGAGTCACTGTTGTGAACAAAATCCAAATTTCAAAGTTTTCAAAGTTGAAAGGCAGGTACCTTATGAGGATATCGAAATCGCCTGGTTTGTAGCATGTTAAGAGTGTATGTGCCTGTTTTATGAGTCCCACTGAATCATTCAGCTGTGCAAGTTTGATCTCTTGATGAGTAATGCTTGCCAGAAAACTAGGAATAGTTTTCTATTAAAAAACATTGCTTTTGTTTTCACACACTTTTTTGCCCTGGAGGTATCTGGCATGAAGTTAGCTATTTCCCTTTCTGCCCTGTTGCCTGATCTCTCAGTTTTTTCAGTATCTTGAGATAGTTATTTGCAACACGGTTGCTAGGGCTACTGCCAGGCATAAAGGAGGGCTGGTGTGTTTTAGGCATCAAAGTTCTCTCCACTGGTAGGTCCCACATCCTGGTGGGCAGTAAGTTCCTGTCACTCCAGTTGCCCTTGCTGGGACAGACAGGTGCTTAACACATCCCAGGACCTGGGTTACTCTGTACAGTTGTGACTTGGCTAAACACAGAAAATCTAACCTGCCCAGACACACTTTAACACACCTTTGTTAGAAAGTATGGATTTTTTTTACTATTATGTGATTTCTTTTCTCCATATTTTAACTCTCTAATGGAGCTTTAGGAGAGACTTGAGTTTGGGTTTTCGTTTTGTTTTGTGTTTTTTTTATTTTACATATGAAGACATTCTGTTAAGCAATAGAATTCTGTCAGGCAAATTCTTTAATCAATTGTCATAAACTGTAATGTCGTACATTAACATTTGATTAAAACAGTCTCCTTGTCTCTTCATTTTATCAATAGTAATATGTCCCAATGTATCTCACTAATGATAGTATTTCCAATAGTATTTTTAACTGTAATATGACAGCTTTTACTAATTTAAATGTAATTAACTTTCTTCTTTCTGTGACTTGCCTTCACATCAATAAAAAGGATGGGGAAATCCAATCCATGTACAATACTGTTTAAATTAATTTTTGCTTCTGTGACAACATTTGTCTCAAAATGAATCCTCTACCATTCAAAATAAGCTCCTCTCATTATAATGTCTGAAATGGGCTGTATGCATGTGAGAAAGTACGACAGGCTTTAACTTTAGTGAAAATGCACCAGGGATGTATTCTCCCAGTGTTTTATTTGTCTTTAAATGTATCAAAGCAAAAATAATTATAATAATTGCTTTAAAATATCTTGGTTGGGAGACCAGTCTGTTGAAGGAAATATCTCTGCACATTAAAGAGCCTGCTCTGCCAAATACTGACATCTCTTCAAATGTCCGAGTCCCCCCAGTTCCTGCTAAGAAATAGGAGGAACTCCATAGCTTACAAGAAAAGCTCTACAGATTCAGTCTCAGCAGTAAAAAGCTTGTTAATTGACTCTACAAATTAATTTCTAAACTTTTTGTGAACATTTGCTTTGACGTTCGTTTGTAATCTCCCTTGGCAGCTCCTCAGGAGACTAATGGTATTTTGTATTAGGAAGAGATCTTTTATAAAGCATCTGATCTAAACTTGCCTTCCTTAGTTTAGCTGAATCCACTGATCTACAACGTAGCCTTGGTCAAACTGCCCAGAGAAGCTTTTCCCCATCCTTTATACTATATTGTTTCAAGTGTTTGAACAGAGCTTTTAAGGAAGTGCTATAGCAAATGGCTCCTAGAAAGAACAAGCACATAGAAGTAACAGACTTGATATAACAGATACCACTGTGGGTTGCACTTAGAGCACGTCTCAAGTCAGGCTATGACACTGCATGACTACTGACTGTACCTGAGATGACAATACCCGTGACATCCCAGTATGAAGAAATTAAGGGCCCTTATTGATCACTCTGGACATGCACCAACCTTTTACAAGCCTGTTAGATGAATGCATTACCAGTTTGCTGAATTGTGCATGCCAAAGTCTGTCCGCACAAACAAGACGCACGTGTACTTCCCAGGCACAGCCAGCTGTACTGCAGACACGCGCACACAAGAACTGAAGCCTGGCCAAGGGGAGCCATCCTTGACTTTGTTTTTTGAGTAACACACATATAGCCAGATATGGACAGGTATAGGGAGGCAGCTAAGCATAACTGACCACAGAATAGACAAATCTGGAACTACAGTTAGTGACAGCAAAAGCAATCATTTCAGTAGGAATTTTTTGGAAGAGGGCAAGTAGTATTAGGCAGGATTAAATGGGCTTGCAGGGGACTGGGGAGTTCAGAGGATACAGGTGAATCTTTAGTGAGTTGTTTGTATTTCTCTTAGCCTCTGATCTCCTAAGAATATTAACTCATTCATGCATTCAGGCATTTGACTGACATCCTATGGTTTTGCAAAGCAGTTTCATTTTTCTGTACTGAAAAAGTGTTGCTAACTGTGAACAGTTTAGTTAAGTTATAGTAATGAATAACTTAACCAGTATCAAGAATTAACTAACTGTCCATTTCTAGTGCATCTATTTATAATTCAGGAAAAAAAAAATGCTATACTGATTATTTTCATTCTGCTCTGCAAATAATTGTTCTGTTTGTGTTCTGGAGGCATGGCCATGAGGAAGGATCTAGCATTCCATAATACCAGCAAAAGTAATACTGGAGGAAAACATTATAAACGAGACCACTTAATACTTATAAGTGCAAGTGATTTCAAGGTATTGAATTTGGATGCTTCGTTGATTTATATTGAAGAAAATTTTCTGTCTCCTAGCAGATTGTTATTATCAGCTGTGACTGGTGTTATTGTCATATACAATTTTCTATTGAATATTAAGCATCAATAGAGACTAATTTCTACTGAATACTAAGCTTTTTTACACTCCTGTGGCATATGAATGTAAAAGAGCTGTATTCCTCTTTCTTCTAGGTGGGTTACAATATTTTCAATGTTCAGGCAAGTCGTAACAAGGTCCACAGAGAAACAAACCAAACTGAAATCGAAAATTCACAAATCTTCAGGACTTCCCAACATGTTCTTATTTATACTGGGTTGTAGAAGTCGTACTGCTTCCTATCAATTGAGCAGTGATCCAGGTTTTCAGCCTTCTAGCTACACTGAAGAGCTACATTTGCAGAATAAATATTAGCAATGAATTTTAGTATAGCTGAAAATAAATATACAGCTTATATTCAGCAAAGAAATGAAGCTGAAGTTAACAGTCAGTTACTATGTAAGATTAGTTCTAGGAATGTAATCTCTACAGATTCTTTGTCAGGTTGATTTAGGCAGGCGCAGCTCGCTATTCTGAAGCATGCATCTCTATTTCAATAAAAAAATGTAGGGGAATAAAGTTGGCAAGAGGCAACGCTAATTCCATGCCACCACCCTAAAACAGAATTGCTTCAGAATATTCGGAAAGACTCATAGTTGAAAGGAACAGAGGCTGCAGAAAAAGCTCAAGCACATAGTTACAACAATAACAAAGCAATTCATCGATGCCATGCAAGCACTTAGGTGTACGGCTAAAAACAACAGAGTAGAACACAAAAAGTTGTTTTAAATGTGCAGTATCGGTTCCCCTTTGGACAGTCAAATTTCCTCGGTTTTTGCCTTCCTCCCCACTCTCATCTGGCAGCCACGGCACCGGCAGCAAGCGGCTGCCTCCAGCGACAAAGCTAACGGTGCCTCTTGGGTCCTGCTGCAGAGCAGTGCAGCCAGCACGCTCCTGCTCCCCCGCTGCAGAGCAGTGCAGCCAGCACGCTCCTGCTCCCCCAGAGACGGAGAGCGTCACCTTCAGGAAGGGATGGGCCTCCGCCACACCACCGGGCCTGGGATCTTGAGTCTGCTTCCAAACCTGAGTCTGACCACTCTTGAAAGCTGCCGTAACGCTACAGAAGTACAATGAACTACGAGAAATACCAGATGATTACAACGGACCTGGGTATTGGCTGTCTAGACAAATCCCTCCTGGGTGTGGGTGACAGCGCAACAGATCCTGCACCTTTAAAACTCGAAAAAGCAAGTAAGAAACAGTCACCTAAACCTACACTACAGCGTATTAATAACAGTCGAAATAGGATACTGAAAAAGGCTAAATATATATATCAGAATATATATATTTAAAAAGAGAGATATAACAAATATTTGACGTGTCATTTTACGGCACGTAGCAACACCTAATATACGTGCCTTGGAGTTCTCGCAAACGTATCGGCATCATTAGAATTTAGATATCTCTTCGTGTGGGCCATATTCAGATCTCAGTCATACTGGTATAACTGAACCGTTTCCATTGTCTGTCGACTACGGAACTGCTCTGGTTTAAAGTAGCGTAACTGAGATAGTTTAGCCTCTTGCTTTATTAATTTAGAAGAAAATACATACTTTTAAGCTGGCAATTAATTTTTTCCCAGAAGCGTTCAACACATACAAGGATATAAGCTATGACGTAGTGTACATTGTCAAGCTTAGTTAGTACAAAACGTTATTTTGCTCAATGCATTGAAATCAAAGTAAGTTTAGTTTATTTTGCTGAATGATTTGAAATCAAGACTAGATTTAGGTCTAATAAGGTATTTTTTTCAAGCAAGAAAACAGCATAACATTCTCCTCTCTTCCCTTTTGACCTAAGGAAGTTGTACTTATAAGTTCTGTCTGGATTATCTAGTGTAACAGGATATAATTTTCTCTATATTTATGTTGTTGTTATTATTGTTTGTTGTCCTTTAATGACATTATAATTGCAAAATTTAGTAATTTTATTTCTTTGGTTCCTAACAATCTAGAAAGACCAAAATGCGCAGAGAATAGCATACTGCAAAGTTTATCAGACTGACCGCCAGCTGGAGGGACAACTTGGTCAAGTAATTTCATGCTCGTTTTCTTCCATATTTTCTTTATAACTGCTCTAAGTTCTTCATTTGCTTGCTCTAGGTTACCTGTGGCAATGAAATAGAAAAATGGAAGACGGCAGTTATGTTTCAACCAGCTGCAATGAATGATCCTTTGGATATTAATTAGCTGTATACAAATAAAGACTGTGACAGAGATTCTTTGCAGCAAGCCTAAGCTACATGGAGTAGCAGATAACAATAGTACAACAACTAAGGAGAAGAAGGGGTGGAAGACAGTGAGCTCCTGGGGCTTCCAAATCAATCTCTGGAGCACTGCAGGGGCCAACTGTAATTTAGAGGTCTTGGCTCTACTCTGTCACTGCTTGATACCTTCCGCTTAAATTGTGCGGAAAGTGATGACTTGCTCTTTACAAGCCACTTCTTTCTTGATCCAAAGCTGAGACTTCATTTGTTTAATCAAAGTAATTACCCAGTTGTACAGGCTTGAAAGTTCAGGCAACTGACTACTGAGCAGTTTTTCATCTCCTGCAGTGCTCACCTAAACCACAGCAATGCCTGAGGGGGCTTAATCTAACCAGTTTGTTATTGGCAGTGGAACTCAAATTCTGCTGAGAACAGCAAAAGACACAGACCAGAAAGTCGTAAAAGATTGTAAAATAATGAAAAAATATATGAAAATAGCGAGAAAATTCTTCAAAACATACCACTATTTTTTAAAACTCTTCCCTCTTTGATGCAAGTGACAGCAATCCATTCAACCCAGTCAGAACTGGCCTTGACCAAACTGGGGATGTTGCTTTCAAGTGTGCAAAAGCTGCAGTTGCACCGGTGCGGGACCCAAGGCACCAAGTTAAAGAGCAGTGAGGAAGGAGCATCTTAGTTGGACAGAAAGGGGAACTCGTTTATCCCTTGCAGTAGAACTCCTGTTCATGGCTACATGTTTTTATCTGACTAGATAAAAGCATATAATAATTTCTGGGATTTCTTGGGCTCTGGCCTCACTATCCCTTTCCTTTCATTTTCCAGCAAATCAATCCCAGCAACAGTGAATACAACCCATGATCCAAAGGCAAACCAAGCCCAGTGGGACTAAGGCCTCATGTCCAACAAAATGAATGAAGTAAATTGTAACTTTTCCTCATTGTACGTTCTGACAAGTGCAGTAAAAGCTTTACAGCTAAGAACCTTACCTTCTGTTTTTATCTTTAGAGCAGTTCTAACCAAAGCAAACAAAGTAGCATTGAACATGACGGTTCCATCACTGTTTAGTGGCATATTCATGGCTACTAACCTCTGTAAATGAGAAAAGGAAAAATTCTGATGCGGCTTTGTTTGAAAAAACACCACCTAATGTTCATGTCTGAGAAGCTGACGTATTCAAAGAATAATACCCACTGAGAGGCATAAAAATTATATAAGTCTTCAAAAAAAGTTGAGTCTTCCATCCTAGCCACTTATAATAACCACCCAATATTGCTTCTTTCTGATATCAATCAGATGCATGCTTATACAAAAGCTAAAACTCTCCGGTAGTTTTCATGAGCTACTTATCGAGTTAATTTGCAAACATTGAAGCCCAGTCCTTGGCTATGACTATAAATCACACCATGCGAGTATTAAGGACAAATGCAGTTATTTAAGAGCATGCACTCCAGTTGCAGTCATGTTCCGGGTTTCCCATGGGATCCTCCAGCCTCATGCTCCATGAAGAACCAGGTCTGTCTTGTATAAGCTGATTCATTTCTCAGGTAACTCTTCACTGATGCCGTGCATCTCTTATGCCGTCTACATTAAATTAATGTGAAAGGGGCTTTCCTCTTTGGATTAGTCCATCTCTGCATTAGTGTTCAGCTTTTAAAGCAGTATTGCTGTGACCTTGTCTGTCAGAAGAATATTATTCAATCTATCAAAATCTTTTCCTAATGTCTGACTTGGATTTTCTTCTATTCTAGTTTAAAAGCATTACTCATTTGCATAATTTATCTTAATGTATAGGTATAGGTTTGCTTTAAGTATGCCTTGTAGCATTCCATTCGAACCCAGTGTTTTATACATCAACTTACCTATTTATAAAACAGATATAAAAGAAATACAAATGACAGAGCTCTTGTAAAAATCCTTTAATTAAAAGGCTTGATCTTATTCCTGCTGAAATTGCTAAAACCAAAATATCCATAGTTCTGAAGTCCTCAAATAACGTAGTAATTATTCACCTCCTTTGTGGCGCTTCTCAACTTTTATATTAAAATGCATTAACCCTCATCTAAATTACACATCGTGCCTGAAAAATTCTATATAATTTTAAATTCCCTTTAATTTTCAGTCTTCTCACTCACTGCTACATATTGTATGCACACCGTTATTCACTTCAGCTTGGTTTATCATCTTGCACTTGTCCCCGCTCTTCAATCTCATTTCTATGTTTCATGTGCAGCAAACTTCTCATGAGTGTGACTGTAAAAGTACTGTATCAAAACTTAATTGTCAATTAAAGTAAATTACCACCCTCTTCTCCTTGGGATTGAAATCAGAAATGTCACTGGGCTGAAGTAGTCTTATAAGTGATACTGCATCACCAGAAATGCTGGGATGAGGTAGTTCACACATGTGACAATAACAGACTAATTATAGATTTACAGACTGACCCCTTTCATTCTGATGCTCGGTGAAGAATTTTACATTGGTGGTAACTACTCAAATGAGTACACTGAAAGAAATGACACGATTTTTGCTGGTTTAAGTTAAGCCTGCAGAAAACCTGGAAAACTCAAGAGTGAAGGAGGCCTCGTGAGCAGAAGATTACTGTGCATATGTGACGCATGGGGCAGAACTGAACGAATGACTGAGCTGTGAGAGAAACCTAGGAGGAAAATAGGGTAAAACCTACCTTGCAGGCCACTCGGTGAGGGCATAATTTGCCAAAACCAAGTGGTGGCTGAATGCGTCTCAGTAATGTAACCACATCAAGATGCTTTATCCTTCCCCTAGAATCAACACACATCAGTTACCAGACATACATCCACTCCCCCAAAATATACTATGCTGTCCTTTTATTGATTTTACCAGATAAATCTTATCAGAAAAATGATCTAACTTACTTTGCTTCAGGGTCATATTCTGACCATATCCTTTTGAACTCATCCAAATGATGGGGACCCAGAATAGACCAGTCACGTGTCAAATAATCAAAATTATCCATAATGACAGCCACAAATAAGTTTATAATCTAAAAAAGTAATTAAGAACAATCTGCCTTAATTATTTTGAAATTTTAAAAAAATACTCAATAAATAAAATAGTTTTATAAGGTAGCAGGTTAAGAATTCAAACAAATAAATTGATCTTATAAATGGTGATTTTTGGCAAATATCATTAAATACCCCAGAAAATACTTGCTAACCATTTAACTGACTAACTGGAACCTTATCAAGTAATGGTATGACAAGAGTGTGATTCTATCTTAGAGTACTCAGTCTTTGACATAGGCTGTAACATGGTTTTGTTTATCTTCCTGGATTTGCCACATCCCACTACATCAAATTAAAGAATGGATCCAATACATGTATTTGAGACAGTGTAGCTCTCAGGAAGCAGCTTTTGTATTAATAGCATTCAGTGTCATGACAATAAGATTCCTGCATGTGTTTTGTCAACACAGATGATGATACAGAACAGCAGAACATGTATTTTTCATTAGTTCACAGAATTATGTCTGAAAACTCTCCTTTTGCAAGGAGACGGTACTGTGAATAGAACAAATCAACCAGCTTAGACCAGAGACCTGCAATAGGGAAAAACATATTTCAAAGGTTATTGTAGAGCAAATAATCCATTATGCCATGGATTAGGGAGAAAGGTTATCGTTCACATCTCACGTGCCACAGTTTGAGCACACTTGTAGAGATACAGATCCAAATTCTGCTAAGTTTAAATAATACAAATAGCATTACTAGTAAGTCAAAGGAATTGCAGCTTTATTGTAAATGAATATTTAGTGATACTATTGAGAAATGCATGAAATAATAGCTGATGAAAAGACTGTTAACTTAGCTTTCAAATGTGCAACCAACCACTTTTGCATACACGTAGTGGGAAGAACATCTTGCACGTGGGAATTTAGAATCATAGAACCATAGAATGGTTTGGGTTGGAAGGGACCTTTAAAGGTCAGCTAGTCCAACCCCTGTGCAATGAGCAGGGTCATCTTCAACTAGATCAGGTTGCTCAGACCCCCGTCCAACCTGACCTGGAATGTTTCCAGGGATGGGGAATCTACCCAACTCTCTGGGCAACATGTTCCAGCGTTTTACCACCCTCACCGTAAAAATCGGTGTAAGATACAGAATTTCCGACTGTGTATGGAAAAACATAACCTTGCAAAAATATTTTTGATATGGGGTTTTCAATTGTTCACTGAACCCACTACTCTCTTAGTTCAGAAGAAAATCAAAATGGCAAAGCTTATTTCTGTTAATAAGCACAAGCTAGACTCACCAAAAATGCACAAAGCATGTAAAAACTGATAAAATAAATGATGGCAAAATTGCTTCCACATGTGTATTCTTCCCCAGGATTATAATCAGATTCTGGATCACAGCGTTTTCCAGGCAAACATGCCAGCATGATTTCCTGCCAGGCTTCTCCAGTTGCACACCTTCATAAGGTCACAAAGATAAATTAAGCATTATTTGATCAAAATGTATTAAAGATGTACTAATTTGTTAAGGTTTGACAAAATGCTTGGAGCTGTAGAAGCACAAATGTGAAGACAGATCATGAACTTTTCAGAGCAGGAACTAATTAACAAAATACAAAGCATGTTTCAGAAATGACAAGCATAGATCTGACATTGCAGACACATTTTATGAGGTAGACTAATGCACCATAAAGGCTTGCATGTAAAAATTTGAACCCCAAACTGTGATTTACAAGTTAAATACTTGTTGCAGTGAAGCTCCTGTGTACAAAAGCGGCGTTATGTACAAAAACCTGTCATAAAAGTGGAAAGTATCTATTTGTAAAAGACGAACTGCCTTTTCCTCAGCATGGTTGAAGAAATGCTTCTCTAAATTCTGCTATTGCATTTTTTGCATAGTTGGGTAATGCCTGTGTACAGAGCCATGATTTCAAATATTTAAAAGACAGCTACGTATTGATGACATTTTTGGCTGTGTTCGTTACCTACTTTCAAAGGCAAAAGTCTTTACTTGCATAAAGTGACTTAGATCCCACTGGGTGCTGCCCTTGCTCTCAGACAGACCTGCCAGTTTTGCCGACCAGGTTAGTAACAATGCGTAGGAGCCAAGTGGGGTTACGGAATCACAGGCAAGAGAGCTCTCACACTTGTCATCTTTGGAGGCATCCCTGTTCCATGTCATTCCCTCTCCTTGCTCCAGGACATTTTGAAGCACTCTTGGCAGATGTTTACCCTCTTCTTAAGCTCTCGAGTGGTGGAGATTCCATAATCTCCCTACATCAAGATTTAGCTACCTTTGCCATCAAAAAGTTTTGTCTGCTGCTTATCTGATATTTCCCTTCTGCAAGTTACACCCTCTACTTTTTGTCATCTCTTCAGCAAATGTAAAGAACAGTTTATTTCTTTATCTTTGCAACAACCTTTCATCTTTTTTCAAACTGTCATGCTAGCTGTGCTTCTACAGGTTACAGTAAGGGCACAGTCCTTTTCACCTTTCCCAACACCGACACAGTAATGTCAGGGCTGACCATGTTTGGGCTCTACCTGAAGACAATTACTCCACAAATGAGATGTTTCACAATAGCTGGAACGAGTTTAGGTCTGTATCACCTGAGTAGAACCCTGCTGTGTCAATGGACACTCAGCATACAGTCATAGAGAGTATGTGCTTGCTATACGAAAATGCTTCTCACATGCAAACACATTTTGAACAAACCCGTGGTACAAGAGCTACAGATACTTTTCATAGATAGTGAAATGGGATGCATTAAATAGGAGTTAAGGTTTGCTCACCTGAAGAGAAGAAGCACAGCTTGGGGGAACGTCTGAAAATTGTTGTTTCTGTTTATTTGATTGTTGTCCCTCATGGCCACTTTTCCAAATACCTGCAAAAAACCAGGATTTTGACTTTCACCCTAGTGACCTGTTGTCCTGGTTTCAGCTGGGACAGAGTTAATTGTCTTTGTGTACTGTCAGAAGCTGTAGGCCTTGCAGTCTAAACTTGCCTCAGTATGTATGAAAAACACTTTCACAAATGCACTTCCTGTACTCTCTTTAGATTTTTCCTGATAATGATGTAAATGTAGGAAATTTATCATATGTACAAGATAATTCTTAATCATTCATTTTGGCATCTATAAACCACTCTAATACTAATACATATTCCTGTATTTCAGGTGAGAAAATATTTTTTTCAACTAGTACCTAGAGTCCTTTATTGATATTAAAGCCCTACTGCGCTAAATATTGTACATACTTGCAGTAAAAAATAATTGCTGTCCTGAAAACCCTGAATCTAAATAGAGAAAAAGATGCAAAGGTGGAAACCAAAGCACAGAGAGTCTGAGCATCCTGCCTGAGCCAGAGATGGAAATTAGTTCATTTCTTCAAAATTAAATTGCAATTCCTCGACCACAAGCCTATTCTTTTTCCCCAATATAATACATTTATATCCTCTTACAATACAGTGAAGGCTGTTACTTAATTTAGAGAGATTAATACCATTATGCTCTGTGCTGCTGGACTGTAAGGACATTAACTTGCTTTTGCATAAATAATGAAGAGAAGAAGTCAGGAAGCAAAACCACTCTCCATAGCATATTTCTTCTCATCCCATTTAATTAGGACCTACCTTAGTGCTGATTTGAAGAACATTACAACTTTGAGAACAAAAGAAAACACCTGTAAAGCTTTATGAAATGCAGAGCTATCCTAAAGCCTTATGACAGGAAAACTGGTGTTAGCAGGAAGGGGGGGGGGAGGAGAAACAAACAAACAAAAAAAACCAACCCCAAAAAACGGGAGAGAACCACAGCCCAAATTGAGGATTCCTAACAGGAACTTCTGCCGAAGTGTTGATGGTCACCCAGCCACGCTCCTCTGGCAGTAGATCCTACGTGTGGCACAGACACTACCGTGCCACTCGGGTCACGCTCCCGATCCCACTCCACGCTCAGTGCCTTTACCTGCCACTTCCCTGCAGCCCGCGCAGCCCCCCCTCAAACAGCTGTCCCCTCCTCCCACCAGAAACGGCCCAGTAGTAGGAGTTTTAGGAATGGTTTCCTTCCAGGTTTCTCTTATCTAGCTATTGCCAGTTAAGACTGGAGAACCTGTTCTGCCCTCACAGCACTGCTGCTGGTGTGAGGAGTGGCACCTTCATCCCAACAGCACATTTTTACATTTTAAGTTACCAAAATCCTTTCTGTGCGCATACATCTTGTACATATATCCTGCTCTTGATTAACCACAGGCTCAGCTGTGCCTAAATATTTAGCTAGATTCTTTTCCTAGTTCTGTTCTTTTCATATGGGAAAGACTTTAAAAAAAAAAAAAAAAAGCTGGAGTTTTAATATCTGATTCCCAAAACAAGTCTATATTAAAAAAAAGCCATGCGTTCTTTCATACATTCATGCATAGGAATAAGCTTCACAGTACATGGAAGAGGAGTGGCTCCTTTCAGCAAATCAAGATACTATAAGCTCACACCAAGCTCTTGCGTCTTTTCAGATCTTCTGACTACCAAAATCACAGCCAAAAAAATATTTTTACATTATTCTGTAAGCTCTGCCTTATATATAGCACCACTATCAAAGGAATGTTTCAATAAGCACCTTAGCAAACAAGTCGCAGAGTAACCAACACCGTACTTTTGTTTAATGCTGAAAAAAAATCTGCAATTACCTGCATTCCAATGACAGCGTAGATGAAGAACAGCATGGCTATCAGAAGGGCAACGTAAGGCAGAGCCTAGAAACAGGACAGGTACATTGTCTTTTAATAATTTCATACCATAATTTCAATTTCTATTCGCAAAAATAACTTCTCTGTACAACACAGGCCTTCCCAAGGTTTTTCTTCCTATGCAAGTGCTTAAAATTTTATTACCTTTCACTCTTAATATTCTGCGACATACAATGAACACAAACTTCATTATATTTTAAATTATTTCTGCCAGCAACCCGGGGGGAAGAATCATCTTTAGCAGTTTTTAATTTTATTTTCATTACTGATTCTGACAACACAAAGATACTTCCTTCTATATAGTTATAGAGTTCCATTAACTTCACATTCATCAGATTTTTCAGGAGCAAGGATTCAAGTATTTATTTGTTACACTTATGAAATCAGTTTTATATAAAAAAATAGATTAAATTCCTCTTTTGTAGTCATCTAATAAAATGTATGGAAATATGAGGCCTGTGTGCATCAATTCTGTCCTATCCTTTTTAGATATACCAAGTATTTTCTTACAAAGTACTGTAGAAATCTCATGGTAACAGTTAATATTAAACGACAAAGAATGACCCTTGGACTCACTGAAGTAACTGCTCAAGTTTATTTTGGCATTAGTATGCAAATATATTTAAATATGTCATGATTGATAGCATGAATTTCAAAAGAAATCGGTTTTTTGCACTCTACAGGGTATTGCTTCATAAAATTTGGTGTATAAATGGTTGTAATTATAAAGCACATTTAAATAAATTTTTCTAACCTGAAATGACTTAATAAATGTCCACAGTAAAGTTCTGATTCCTTCTCCTCTGCTAAGCAGCTTCACCAACCTCATCACCCGGAAGAGACGGAAAAAAGTGATGGAGATTCTAGCGCTGTCTTCAGAGTTCTGAAGGGCATCATGGAGAAGTCAAACCAAATACAAACTCAGACATGCAACACTTCCAGAAAAACAACATCAAATGCAAAGGTGGAAGAGGTAAGATTTGAAAATGTATCTTGAGGGCCTTTTCACCTTGATAAGCATGATATGAAAGGAAAAATTACATGCTAAAAACACAGGACCTGTAGAAATGCTTCACACATCACATGCATTTCCAAGTTTTCTGGTTTATTAATAAGGATCATATTGGGTTTGTTTGTAGTAGACTTCAATAGTACATTGACAATGAACGCAAACCACTGCATAACAGCTTTGTAGTAAGACAGTTATGAAAAATACAGAAAAAATTGGTGGAAAATAGACATGGTAAAAAGAATAAACTCAAGTAGAGGTAAAACCACTGGGGTCAGTTTACTAATCTTACCCCAGACTCATCAGTTGTGACTGTTTCAGTTGGCTTTGGCTTTAAGAAATTAAGAACATTAAATATTAAAATCAAATAAAAGATCAAAAAGATCAGATTAACCATAAACAGAAGGAAGGACATTTTTAATTTCTAAATGTAAATTAACATTTTTCAACTCAATACACTTCCTGAACAAAACATTAATATCCTTATTAAAACCTTTCCTTTAGCATTTCATGTTGTCTGACACACTAAAACATTGTTGGCTATATGATACTAAAATCTACTAGTATAAAACATGTTTAAAAGACTCAATGGAAAGTAAATACAAAATAAAATATCTGCTCCTGTGTAAGCCAAACAAAATTAACCATCGACTTCCACAGGTTGCATGAAATTGTAGCAGTAAGCTTAAGTAAAACTCAAGAACAAAGCTTTGGGGTCAAACTAGCCTTTCAAGGTCCCTTTTCTGCTGTGCTCTTTTTGAAGACTAATTACTCCATCACTGGAATCTAAGCATACTCAAGGAATTATGTTGTCTATTACACCAGGAGCTCCCTTAAAGCAAAGTAACTCACTCAACTCAGTGATGAACATTGGGTTTTGCAGCGCTTACCAAGGACAGGTTTTCACACTGCCAAAGTGAGAGACAAACATTTTCAGCACAATGACACGAAGGCTAACCCTCCCATAGAGGTGCAAATGAGAAGGCAATACTTGTACTCCCTCACCACCTGCAAAGTACTCGTATACCTGAGCTGGTGTAACAGGACCAGGCATGGAGAAAGGGCTTCAGGGTCTGACTGACCCTTTCGGAACACATCTGTACACCCTCAGGAGCTACAGGGAGGAGAGGCACACACCAACTGCTTGCTCGCAGAGCCAAACTCTCTGCCCTGTGCAGAAACAACTCACTTCTCTCTTTAGAATGCCTCTGTCTGTCTTTGGAGAAAGTGTCTCGATATCCAAAATGGTCAGACATTCGCTAGCAAAGCTTAAAGGACCAACTGTCTATGCTTGTTTGCGCACTGAGAGAGTCACAGCAGCTTCTTCCAAAATTGAATGGAAGCGCCTTTAAAAACATTTATAGCACTAGAACAAATGGGATTCCAAGTGATGAGTCTTACTTTCTTGCCTAAGATAGCCTCCTTTGAAAGGTGCACCTTCCAACAACTATTGTCACATACAGCAGCAAGAACCACGATGCCTCCTTAGTGCTGCTTCGAACACATTGTGGGTGCATCAGACACCCGCAATGCCGTGCCTCACTGCGTAAAATCTCCAGTATTGCTGTTACCTAAGATAAGACTTGGGGAATAGGAAGGGAAAAGAGAGGAGCTGATTCTGCTGAAAATACTGGCAGTATATTACACAAACATACTATGATAAAAAAAACAAGAATAGGCAGTACTTTGTTAAAGTCAGGTCATTAGCTGTATTTATTAAAATACTAATTGCTTTGTCTATTACTTTTTTTTGCAAAACATATCTAATATAAAGGTATCACAAGGGGAAAATGAGGTAAAAATAACTGTTTGTTCAACTATGTGCAACCTACATAAGTATACGTTACTGCCCTGCCAGGATATCAGTATTTTCTGAAACAAAGAGTTTTAAAACTGTTTAAGGGATTATTACTAAATTGATGCATTAATATTAACCAAAATGCAGATCTCCTTATTAGACTTTAGTAAATAGAGTATCTGTAAAATCAGCTGTAACATCTAAGCTTTGTAAGCACTCATAAAAAATATACAAAAAATATGCTGCCAAAGAAAGACAGTTGCTGTATTAGGAATTCCTGCATATTTCATTAATTTTAAATAAACCCATAGAAATATAGATTAAGGAGAAATTCATTATCACAAACATCATAAATGCCAAAATATCACAAAACATGGAAATAATCTTGCAAAGCTGTCTACCTACATCGATCACAAACCTGTACTATTGTACACAGACCCACATTGCTATTGAATTTTTCGTACAGAAAAAAAATTCATTTTTATCTGAAACTTTTAAGGAAAAAGGGTTTCATTATACCTTCTGCAGACAAAGCCTGAAATTTTGTGTTAATCTCTGGTGACTGACTCATGCTGAGCTTGACACTGTCTTAATCAGTGAGCAAATCACTTAATTAGCATTCAATATTTTGCATCATCAAAAATTAAATGAAATATTTGACAGATACGGAACAGATTAAATTACAGTATCATCACAAATTGACACTAAAAAAAAGTAGTAAAATGCTGGGGTTTGCATTTGATAGTTTTTCCTGCCAGCAGTGAAGGATTGGGTCCCAAATACACTAGGAACAGTATTAGGATAGCAATATGTAATGGGATAGATAAGAACAGAAAAAGGATACTTTAGTCATACAGATTTTTATTTAATTGCTTTCCAAAAGAAAAAATTAGGGGTACACATTATGACTTGGTTATGAAAAACTCTCACAAAAGGAAAAGTCAGTAAAAAACCCTTTTTCTACATATGACTAACTTAATAATTACTTAATTCTCACTTTTGAAAATGCAGCCAGAGATCAGATTACCAAAACTACGTGAACAGTTCTACTGCAGGTGCTCAGGAATGATGAGTGTAAAATCCCTCAACTTTTTTTTTTTTGTCTGAAGGGCACTGAATGTCCTTGTGTATGCACACTCGTGTGTGCAGAGGACTGTGTAATGCACGCTCCTCTCATAAATCACTCCTCCTCAGCTGCTTTGGACTAAGCACTCCCAACTGCCCCTTCTGATGGCTGATCTGCTGCTGCTGGGAAGGGTTAGAATGTCATACGCAAGAGACGATAAATTATGGATACTGGAAACAGCGGGCCAGGGATGAAAAGGAAAACACCCTCTTCGCAAAAAGTAAGTTGTACAAAAATACTAAGGTGGAGATAGATGCTAGCAATAAACAATGAAAATGAACTCCTGATACCAGAGGATTTTTTTTCTACTGGAGCTGAAAATATTCAACTTCTGCCCATCATTGGTGAAGTGTTTTGGGTACTGACATTTTAAAGTAAGTGCATCTAATTTTTTACCCTCTCTGGCATCTCCCTCTGATAATACAGCACCTTGGTTTATATTATTAATACTAATTCTAATGAAGCTAATACAATGATATACCACAAAGAAATTATTCATACTTATTTATAAAGGAAACGGTCATCTAAGAGACAAAGCTAGTTAACATTCATGTATGTCCATCCAGGATGAAACAATACTAAGATCTGGGAAACTAAGATTAAGATAACACAACCTTCAGTAACAATAATGGACAGACTGACAATAACAAGAGAACGCCTGCTTCCTACAGATAAGGAAAAAACATGTACTACCTAGACACATAATCTTATTTGCAATTTCAGTAATATTATTTGGCATGTACACACGTAAGGAGGTGGCACATCGTGCACGTGTAGGGAAAATATTAACTAGACTTGAGACTGGGGGGGGCAGGTTGAGCAGAGTGTCTCTTTGGACGATGGTTGCTGACGAGAATGAAAATGAAAATATTTCCTGCAGTCAGGCAATCTATCTACAACCTCCTCCTTCCCCTCACCTTCCGCCAATCATTCCAATACTACTCGTGTCCCAAACAATTCAGGACTGGCTGGTCATTATCACAATTTTTCTGTGCCCCATGGGACTATGTGATTCCTAAGACAAAAGATGTGCTTCTGGGTTCACTGCTAGAAGTCTGGTAACGGGCACAGCTAGAATAAATGAACAGCTGCTGCTCTCACTGCGTGGCTAACAGATGCACTGCGATGAGGTGAACGAGGACAGAGACCGGCTGAATTATTCTACCTTTTCTGTCAGCCATGTGCCAGCTACACTGAGAGTCTAGTTCAGCAAAACACTTCATAACTATGTAGTTTTAGGCCAGTTCTTAAATACTTCAAATAGGCAGTAACATGTGATTTTTCTTCTTTCTTAATCGAAGTTCAACACAACAGCTTTCTTTCCCAAACAATCCCAACCCTCAAAAAAGATTAACCAACGATCAACCTAAATTTCTGACTCACTGATTAAAATGTTTGCAACCTGGTACCGATTTTCATCAAGTATTTATTGCCGCTTATGGAAAATTTGGCACATTTCCTAACAGTAACTCCTCATTACACTCTTCATATTGCAACAAAAGTTCAAAATAAACATCCTAACCAAAAAAAGCTTCAATGTTAAAACTGTGAACAGTGTGAAAGAGATTGCATCATGCATTGGAAGCAAACTGTAGCTCTGTGTTTAAGAAAAAACAAACATGGTGAAAACCAGTGGACATTAGTATACAGTGTTGGTCAAATGCTTCTTTTTTACAGGTTGTGCCAAAGGGTACGAGAGCATGCCAAAACAACTGAACGCATAATGATGATGTAATCATAATTATGAAGGAAATCATGATTAGAAGGAAACATCTGAATGACAAATACATATGATGACAATAACATATATAGGAAAGCATTCAGGTTGCCAAAATATCTTCAGAAATGTGTAGTGTATGTGTGTCCGTATGCATGTATGTGTATACATACAAGATCTGTTCAGAGAATAATTACTGGAATTCAAATGTGCTAGGAAAGAATTTTCTTCATAGTCTTATCAGTGCTCGCTCTATTCCCCGTTCAACATGAACCAAATGTGCATATACATAATTTAGTACAAATTTTGAAACAATGTGAAGAACCCCAGAGTAGATTAAAAAAGTATCTTTTCAATTGTAAAAGATGTATTTAAAACTTTAAGTTAATAACTAACATGTTGATGGCGTAGGGTATTGTTATGATAACTAATAAATATTCAGTTGTGCAATTAAGTAAATAAATTATTAGTATTAACACCTTCATGAAAGCAGCTCAGAAATTGACTTCTATTTCCAAATTAAATATTGCAACATAGTATAGATTTTATATTGCAATAAGACTTCATACTAACAAAAGCAAAGCCATATAAGAATGTAGTTTTCTGACCTATCCTTAAGCCTAGTGATATATTTGCAAAAGTCTACAAAAGGTTTTAAAAGTATTCAAAAATATCAATTACTAGCAACAAAACATAAGTTCTAACATGTGATACTGATACATAAATGAGGATTCAAATTGAATCGCAGTGCTTTTGTTCAAAATTGGAATCCAGAATCTCTTACAGGAGATAGATATGAGGCTTTTTATCCACTCCTCCACACAAGCAAGATCAGCTGTTCTACCCATTACTGGGTGGGCGGGCAACTATATAAAAATGAGCACCAGCCCTCCCAGTACACACTCCACTAGCAGTCTAGTAAACGAAAAGAGTATCCCACTGTTCACAAGTCAACATTATGCGCTGCATAGTGCTGAAATGGTAAGAACGGTGCTCCTTCTTGCCAAACGGCGGAATATCCAATTCTTGCAAGAGACTTTTTAGATGTATGACATTGCTACTGCCTGCTGTTAGCGTAGTGTAAGCATGGAATAAGCCTCACGTGTCTAGAGTGGCGAATCAAGACAAATAGGTCCTGCTGAGGGGGAAGATATCAATGCTGTTCCTGTAAGCCCTACTTCAGCAAAGAACTCAAATTTTACTTAACTTCAAGCATAAAATTAGTCCCAAAGGGACTGCATTAGACATTTGCACAAAAGAAGGGGAAAGTGAACTCTCCATTGTTTTCTTGACATTTTGGCAGCACATGAATGGTAAAAGAAACTTAAATAAAAAATGTGAATTAAAACCTTTGTAACTACTACCGTAATAATGTGATCATGCCTCTAAGTCATCCAGTGCTGGTCATCCAAATGGTTTCCGAGCTGATAAATAAGATAATTTCTATACGGTCAGGCCATATTGAAACTTGTCTGTTATTTCCATTTAAGAACTTACTCATTTATTCAGAATTTGTTTCCAAATTATTTATCTCTCATTGTCTTAAGTTATATAGGTGTCCATCTCCCGGAATGGACTGACCACTTCTTGTGTCTCACAATCACTACTCTGCTTTTTTAATTGAAGAGGAACCATTTTTATGACCACACAAGATCTTGCGTGTCATGTGAAATTTTTTGAAAACAAAAGGTCACAAAACCCAAAAGTAATTATATAGGGTTTAGTAGTGGTTTTAATTTTTTTTATTGCTATACCATATACATATATATTTACTTATATATACTTGCCTCTAAAAATTTCTAAAAATAAAACGAACATGAAAACCAATTAGGTTCATAAAAGAAGAACTGGTTAAAGGAAGGGATATTAAATGACAGAGTAAATTAAAAAAAACAATCATAGAAAATAGTGTATTGCCAAAATATATGTTGCTCTGAGGCGGTTCATTTCTGGAGTTGGTCAGCGATCCAGTCCTTGAGCATCCTGAGCAGTGCTGTAAATTGCTGAACACATGAAACATGGATTTCCACGGGCACCAAAAATATTCACAGTAATTTCCTGGATTTTATGTGAATGGGAGGTTACTGGATCAGAAGAATCAGCCTCAGGGCACCATATACATTATTATAAAATGTTAAAAAAATAAGAAAAGGAACAACAAAATAAAGAGATGACATTTAATTTCCAGAATTTAATACTGTAATCAAGGTGACACGTAACTAGAAAGTCCAACTCAGTCTCTTGAAAAAAAAATGGGTCAGATACAAACATGTTATATACTATATAGATTATATACTAGAGGAACTTGCTGGCCTTTGGAATTAGTCTAAATGTACACAGCTAGACTAGCAGAATGATGCTTATTTGTTTCCACAGCATGAGGCAATTATATATGCAAACCTATATGAATGTTTCATTCATCTTGAATATATTACTTTAGGTATTCACATTCTTTCAAGTCTTCTTTTACATTGATCAATTAAGATGGCTATACTCGTGCAGTTACAGCTGCAACAAGATCTGATTTTACATTAGTGCTAGCAATTTACACTGTTTCAGATCACCCCTCAAGCAAGGCTGAGCCTCCTCAGTTTAAGAAGTTTCTATAGTGGGAATTTTCACAGGTACCATTTCAATCGTGCTTGAAATCCCATTGAAAACAAAGTCTTGTTAGCATCTTAGCAGAGCTGTAGACTTCCCAGGATGACTGTCAGTGTTAGATAAAAAGCACAGGTGGAATGGCACAATTCAGAATGCCAAAAAAAATTAAGAAAAAGGTTCTAAAATGCCGAATTTGGATTATGGAAATTTACAAACTAATGAAGTAGGAATAATTCAATAGAATCAAAATGATAAAAGTAATAAAAATCTAAGAAATCTCCCTGGACACTCTGCAGTATTCACTGTTTCATGTTGAAAATGGGAAATCAAGCCCAGAAACATATTGAAACTGTAATACATTAAGGACTTGCACAAACAAAGCACGAAAAAGTGGAAAAGACCAGAAACAGACAATACTTAGTACACAAATAGTCTGCAGTGCAGTACTAGCAGACATCAAAGATGAGTCCTTTTTCTCTAGTGAGTGTAGCATGAAAAACTAAGACGTGACAGTGCTAGTTCATGACTGTGGTGTGTACTTCTCCTGAAGATCACTACTCGATCTCCAGGATATTTTCAAGACAACTGTGTGAATTAATAAAATAACAGTGTTCTTCACAGCTGAAAGTTCAGCAGTGATCAGTTACAAGTAATGCTGTCAAATTAACGCTGTCCATACAGGGTTAAATACGGGGTTAAATACAGGGACATCTTCTATGGTCACAGAGTACATTTGAGCTATTTTTCAATCTCTTCACAATCAAGTACATTTTGCACTTATTAGGGAAAACTATTCTAAACGATTGGTTTTTTTACACTCCTCAGATATTATGCTCATCTACACCAGTACTACTGTGAATGGAAATAGTAGGTAAATTGTAAATATTTGAGCTGAAAGTCTAAGTCTAAACTTTTTTTTGGAGGGGGAGCCCCAAAACCAAATTAGAGGCAGCTTCTAAAAATCTGCTCCATGAACTGTAATTATACTTTGAGAAATGTCTCAATGGGACAATGCAGTTCTGTGCTGACTGACCCTCCCTGTCAGCTCAGGTTCCTTCAGCTCACAGTTAGAAAGACCCATTGCCCGCTGAGAACTGAGCGAAATCAGTCTGAAATCCAAGGGTCAGGCTACGGTCCTTCTGCTCCTGCGTTGTCACATCACTCCTCTCTTGATGTTTCCAGTAATGCAGTCAGTTGTGAGATTCATAGTTTAACATAAAATCAGGAAGGAATTTTAAGGTGAATCAGCCTTAAAATTATTTTTATGTGTTTACTCTTCGAGATGGCAGTGTAGAATTTGCAGCTTTATAAAGAAATTTGAAGCCTTTTATGAGGGTTAATAGACTCTGTGTATGCTTGAAGATATTTTGCCATCTTTTTTTTAAAAGATAAAAGAATACATTTGTTTTCTTTATTTGGTTGAAATACATTTATAATAGGTGTTACAATGCTTATCAAATAGCCTACAACCAAAGAAGATTAAAAACCATGAACATCACTGTTTCTCAACAGCAGCTACTGCCACTAGCTGATGTTTGTGCCAATGCTACTATGCTCTGAAGGGAGACCTGCGTGGGCACAGTATAAGAAGTATTTCCTTTGGCAGCAGCCTTATCCACTCATCCCTGCCCTGCCGCGGCCCACACTGTTGCCGACGCTTTGTGCTCAGCACCTCATCCAGCCAACCGTGAAGTCCTCAGCCTCTTGTGGAAGCACAGCTCACACGGCTCTGGGGGGAAGAAGGGCTGGGGGCAAAGGCCGCTTAAGCTCACGGAGATGCCAAAGGAAATCCCCATCAAACCACGGCCTCAGTCGGGAGCAGCCTGACAAATCCAAGCTCCCAGTAGGCGGTCTGCTGATCTGAACAACCCGCTGAAAGCCAAAAACTGTCTTCTAGGCAGATCTTACTGAGAAGTATGCTTCCCCCCCGCCCCCCTCCCCCATCCTGGAATGCCTGGAACAGATCACAAGTTTTTTCAAATACAATTTCTATTCCATGTTCCTAGGCAACTTTATTACCATGTTATTCACCGTTCCAAAATCAAGGTACTGTCTAAATGGAGTAAAGGGTATCCCTTCTGCTACTGACTTGAGGAATGTGATCCTAAGAATTCAGTTCTTGACATGAACCACTCTGGAAAATAAATTTTAAAATGTGTTTTCTCTGAAAAACTGTTTCAATTGAATGGCAGTGACAGCCACAGGATGGATTTGCTTCCCCAAAATATGATAGAGCTATTGCAACTTAAATATTCACCACTGAAGAGTATTTATGCAAATTTAGAAGTATTTTGAAAGATGATGCATATTAAATACCCCTACTGAAAAGAAACCATTTAGGTAAGTAAGAATATCCACTAGGGCAAAAAAAGACGTCTAGCCAGTAGCTTACTAAAACAAATTTAAGAGCAAAGGAATGTTATTAGCGAGCTCATAAACTGTGGCTGCTATAGAAAAACATGCAAGCTAAATATCTTCAAAGAATACCAAGCTACTATTTAAATCTACAGCTATCTGTGATTAATCTGTTCTTTGATACAGGGAAAAGAAGTGAATGTTGGGGATCTCCTGCATCATGGGTATTTCTAGATAACTTAGTTCTCGGAATGATAAACAGGTAAGATCTTCAGCAGGTGGAATACGCTAACACCCCCTACTGAGTCTGTGTGCTCCCTGAGCATTTTCAGTGGCTGCGTTGGATCCAAGTCTCACCTTCTTAGTCTCCTTTTCTGAGGTCTCAAGAAACATTAGAGGGAAGAGGCACTTTCCTCTGAAATTTTATTTTGACTAGGTAAAGAAACACGTAAGTATGGGAAGCACATGCATATCTACTAGACAACTGGTATGTATTTTGTTATCTTTCATTCACTAATTTTGTGATACAGCTTTCCTTGTTAAAACCAGCAAGTCAGATAGAAAACAGGCAAAAATCCAGTATTTCCCTATTTTTTTCTTGGAAAGGGATCTTTCTGTTGTCGAAACACCTATATGTGTAGTGACCATCAGTCAAAATTTTGGTGAAAAGATGGAGTTTTCCAACTACTTTAAAAGTAATTAAAATTTCAAAACATTTACTACAGGATGGGAAAAGCAAAAGGAATAGCAAAAAAATAAGCATTCTATTTTCCGCAGCATGGAAAGTCTTACTTCCTCTGTGTACCCTTCTTCTGCTACCTCATGAGATATGAATGGTAACACCGCTCTAAAAACCAAACTTCCCACAGGAAAAGAAAAATATCATTATTTGTTAAACTGAGCCACTGAGACAACTTACAGAATCTTGAATTATCTTGGTCAAGCTACCTACAAAAATCACTGGGCTTCAAGTGAAATAGTAACAGATGCTTAATTCCTTTTTTATACATAAAGTGTTTTAAATATTTTCTGTACATATATAGAAAAACATAATTCTTATTGTCTCACTATGCTGTGTGCATGTGCAACTACACAGGTATATAGATTTATAACAACAGCTTGTACAAACAACTATATCAATGTTTTTGTCTTCGATTCCAGGATAAAACATACTTTTCTAAAAAAAAAGATTTTAGGGGATAAAGTTTACATTTTCTGTATTTCTTGATGACAGCAATTACTTTTTAGTGCATGAACAGTTGCTACTTACATTAACTTCTGTTATAGCAATATCAACGACGCTACCAACAACAATTAAGGCATCAAAAGTGTTCCATGCATCAGTGAAATAGTGCTGTTAGGACAAGCATTCAGCAGAAAGAGAGCAAGAGAAAAACACAAACAGAAAAAGAGAAGAAAAGGACAGTGTTATAACATAGAAACACTCTAGGCTCCTCTGATGCACCACTATACAATCTAATCTTTCCCTTTCATAGCTAAAAAAAATTGGTAGAAAAAAAGGCTATTTATTTCCCATATCAACATAATTGACCTAGGACTGGTCTGTACTCAAACTTTAGAAACATCAGATCAAAATCTGTGACTTGTCCAGATGATGGAAATAGTGGGGAGACAGAGAAAGAGAAGTAGGGACTGGGGAAAGTAAGCTGGGGTATACTCACATCAGCTTCACTGAGAACGACGTCTACTATGCTGCCAATAACGATGAGGGAGTCAAACGTATTCCAGGCATCACTAAAATAGCCCTGAACAGAGCAGGCAGGGTGCAAACGTTTGTGATTACACATGAAATGTCAAATATTTGCATACTTCTGTTTAGTTTTGCATAAACAGAAATTAGTTAAACAAAACCTGTGGTCTAATGAGAAAACGAAACAAAACAAACAATATTGCCTACTGAAGGAAAAGCAACATATATGTGCATGTGTGTGTATATATATACTTTATATATATACATGTACAGACACACACACAGACACACACGCGCACACACACACAGAGTACACATGCATAATACACCATTGTATAAGCACAATGTTGGCAAGCAAGCCATCATCCAAAACTGATTTTGGACTTCTAGCAAGGCTGAAAAATTCTAACATATACACCCTAACAAGCACAACAAAATCCCTTTAATAATATTTCTACAAGAAGACCAAGCCAACTGAAACCTCCTTAAGATTAATGACTTTATGATAGTCCTATCTAAGTGACTGGTAAAAATATTCAGAGCGTCAAAGCTCATCACTGGTTACTCGTGCACAGTTATTAACATGGAACTGTCCATAAATATTAGAGAACTGACTTAATCTTCTATTCCTAAACTATGTTTAATATAGGAACTCACACTGCATTTGCAGTCAGGCCCTGATTCTGTAATCAGTGAAGTCAGTGCTAGGAACCATAGCAACTTGAACAATTTCTTAATGCTTTTAATGAAGCCAGTCCAATGTCTGAAAATTCATTTTCATAAATTGCTTAGTCACCCTTCTCACATTTTATGGCTTTATATTCCATATGTGTATGTTACTGGAACACTGCTGCAAATGGTTATAAAGTGCTATCATGCAATCAGCTCCCAACTGGCATCAAAACGGCATGTTTGAGCAAAAAGATATTTCAGAAGAAACCTTGAGGTATGTTCCAGGATCAATCTGTCACTGGGAACAAATCAAGATGTATTACTCAGTTGAAGGCAACTCTACGGAGACAAGATATGTTGGTTTTCTGCAATATGTGGATTTTGCCTAGTTATTACAGAAATTCAGAATCACAAAGATTACTGAACTGAACTTGTCCTTTTTCTCATTCAGATATATTAATTTATCAGCCAACCATGACTAAGAAATGTGCATTACATGACAAAGGCTGAAATGTACATTTTGTACATGTACGTTCTGCTTTCCTGGTAATTAATTTAAAAATACTAACTTAGAACAGAATCATAGAATCATTTAGGTTGGAAAGGACCTACAAGATCATCGAGTCCAACCGTCACCCATGCCCACTAGACCATGGCACAGAGTACCTCGTCTATGCGCTTTTTGAATACCTCCTGGGATGGTGACTGTTAACTTGTTAGCCACTGTTGAAGCTCTAAAAAATACATTTAGCAAAAAGTTTAAAATTATAAGTGTGCTAATCTAACCTCATGTCTAGTTACATTTATTACACTGTTTACTATAAGATAATGTTTTAGCTGAGTAGTTTGTTACATATGTTGTTAGCACAGAAAAGCAAAATCAGCTACAATTTTTTTTAAATTGGGCAATATTTCTCTCAAGATTTTAAACTGTTAGAAATTCTAGTAACTCCACAGTTTAAAGGTTACACTCGAGTACATTATTATTTGAAAAAAAGCTAATTTCACATGGAAATTTGCTCTTGGAGACTACGAGAGAGCTGCTACAGATATATTCTACAGCATATTCTAGGAGAGAAAGCACTGAGCAGAGTCAGGAAAGCCTTATTATGTTTCTAATGTTATTCTCTTTTCTCTCTTTTAAAACACAAATTGCTATAATTATTCCCTCATTTAAGGCAGGGGCTGTAAGAGGAAAATAGATCAGAGTATGATTATCACTACAGCCCTTTGTGCCACATGCTTTGGTTCTTTGGAATTAATCACAAATTCCAGCTTTGGGGCAAAAGCCAGTGTTCATGGATTTGGCATCCTGAACAAACACATCCATTTCTGAGAGCTCCTGCACAATTCCCTATTGCTTCTTCCTTACTTACCCTGCTTCATGAGCATAAGCCATTCCCAAAGTTTCTACTAAACATGCTGAACCACCTCAATGATACTGAAATTTATAATCCCAAAGAGATTAGCAACTGCCAACTAAAGGAGGGGAGGCTACTCTCCTAATATTCTTCCTGATCATTCATATTCCTTATTTCTCTTACTTAAAAGAAGTATCTTTCTTGATTTTAAAATAGCGATATTTATATATACACACATAAAATAAGAGACTACTGGCAAACAGCAAACAGATAATTAGCACAATCCTGAGTGTGCTATCCATCTTCCTCTACAACAATGGGAACCAAAAAAAGGTCCTCCAAATAAAAGTTAATTTCAGCTATAGAAAAAGTTACTTTACTAGACATACTACAATATAAGGCACTGAAATAACAAATTCACATTTTGATTCAATACAGCTAAAATACTTACACATTCATTTACTTTATTAAACCTTTTCCATCAGTATAGACAAATATTGTTCAAAGTAATATGTAAAGCAAAAGCATACAAATAAACAAAAAAACTAAGAGAAAATAAAGATGGTTTTGGAAAAGGGAGGAATGGACAAGTCACAGCAAATAAACATCATGCAAATAAGTTGTTTTCACCACTGCAATGACCCAAGATCAATTCACTTACTAGCCATCTTTCCTTTTTTCTTACAAAAATCTGATGTAAAACAACATGGAAAATCATTACAAGTTTAAGTAACAGCTAGCTATCATGAAGCTCTATCATGAAGCTGTACATACGGTATGCGTTGATGTATTGTTTTAGATTTCATAGCTGTATTTGGTTTTATACTGTACTAAACCACGCTAAGAAACAGACTTTAGCAAATGTGAAGAATAATGTGAAGAAAAAATGCCTGCTCTTTTAACTTACATTATGAAAAATTTGTTCATTGAGAAATGCTGAAGGATAAAATCACAAATCTTGGGGAATACATAGGCATAGAGAATTAACACCAAAATATGTTTCTATAGATCTACCACATAAATATTTTAGTCCTTTTAGTACTCTGTTAAAAAGTTTAGGGCCTCACTCTGCAAAGTACTGTGTGTTCCAATCTCCCAGTCAAGAAGTGTGCCAGACACTCAGCATCACCTTTCGTATCTATCACTTATCCACGTTTTATATATTTCAGAGCTGGAAGGCAGCCTGCAGTACCTTGGTTTTAAACAACACAATATCATAGCAAGAGTATCAGTAATTTATAGTAGCCTTAAGTTTGCATGACCAGCGAAACCAGAAGATCACCATTTTCACAGGATTTTTGTCAACTTATTAAGGGGACACTGTCAAGCAGATGAGATAAAAACTAACATGTTTTTATATATTCTTATTTTTACAGAGTGAGTAATGGAGTTTTTATTTGACATATCTTTGAAGTATTTTTTAAATGCCCCAAATTAATACATAAAACTCTCCATTCTGTCAGACTAGACTAAGAAACCCACCAGTGACACAAGCATAGAGGAAATGAATCAGTCTTTCCTCATGGACCCTAAAGCAAAACATTAAGTTTGGTTTCAGTTTGTTCCTACTATTATTAAATCTTAGTATGAGTTAAAGCAATTGTTGTTTTAAGCATGTATCTAGTTTAAAATTTAGATTACTAAAAGACATTCACATTCTGCTTAAGACTGCTAGCTGATTTGCAATTATTAATGAACTATGTAATATATGTTGCCAATAGGTGTTTTGTTAAAGAGTATCTGACAATTAAAAAAGTTACAATCTTCAAATGACGGGAACAACCTTAAAGATATTTAACTCCCTTCCCTTCTTGCTAATTAATCTCTGCCAAAAGTCTGATTTATACCATGGCCTTTTAACTTTGTCCTGGTAATTAACCAGTTTAAGGTGATCTGCATCTATGGGGGAACAAAATTCAGAAATAAGGACCTTTCACTGACAGCATCTGCCCTTCAAATTCTCAAGGTTCAGATCCAGGGATCTCTCACAGTGAAAGCATCCAGTCAGATAGAAAGCATGTTGCAATAGAGTTAAAACTCAAATTGTACAAAGTCTTAGAGACCAGTATTAAGACATTGCATTTGATAACGAGTAGAAAGTCCATAATACAAATGGAGCACTATGATTTATACACTCATGATCAGACCACTATATTGTGCATTAGCTGCTATTTCTGACTACAGTCACAAGTGCATGGAGAACCATACAAGGATTCACAATCTTCTTTCAAAAAGCAGATGATAAAATGCAGCAAAGTCTTCTGAAACTTCAGTATGAAACAAGGATATAGAACAGGAAATACAAATCAGGAAACAGTCAGCATACTCATGACACTGTGGTCCACATATCTGAGCTATCTGCTCTAGGACCTCATACTGTGTGATTTTTAATGTGAAATCCTTAGCATTTAAATAAGATAGGTGACACAAAAATACAAATAAATTCATTAGAAATGTACAATGGACTGGACAGTGCAGAGCAAGACTACGGGAGAGTGGGTAAGCATTCACCCAAGAACTCCACACTTCACATTCTCAACACCAGACCTCGAGTGATGTATAATGTAATGTGTATTACTTCTGCAGGCAAATACAAGCTAGCTTTAAATCAAGCAGCTCAGGCTCCACAGCCGAGCTCATGACTAAATGCAAGCTGAATAAATAGTTTTGAAAAGCTGGAAAGAAGTTATAGATTACTCCGCGCTGAGCTCTGGGCAGCCAAGACTATGCTGCTGTTAAGTATGCGAGCTAGCTTGTTTAAAGCAAGAATAAGATTGCCCTCGCAGCTTACAGTCATCCAGTTTGCTACTTAACACCAAGAAAGGGCACAGTTCACAGCCAATTACAGATGCAGATATCCTGATTACTTGAAAAGAAGGGCAATGGATAATGAAAAATACCAGCATTAGATGGCAAGATCAGTAAACTTCAAATGGCATGTCTGGGTTTTTTCAAATTCCATGTATAGCCAGTGACCACATTTTACTTATTTACATAGATATAAGCCCAGAATAAACATTGATTTCATTGTACTGCAAACAAAATTTAGTTTAGTTTTTCATTATTAACTTTTGCACTGTTGTAAATGCAGTATGAGTACTGAAGAAAAAGACTGCATTAACTGTTACAGTCTGATTTTCTTTTTTTTTTTTCAATTAGTAATTATTGAAAATAATCTTGCAAATCTACTTTTGAAAATGTGTCTGCATTATTCATTTTGACAGTGTCCCTTTAAGGCAAGGAATCAACTACTCACTGTGGGACCCTCTACCAAATATTGCGTATGTATAACTGAAAACATAAAAATCCAAAAAGGCTATTGAATATGCAAATTATTTATGCGTATGTTTGTAGTACTTGGTTATATTTTATAAAGTACAGAAATAGTTTTGCATTTTAGAATAGGAAATATAACATAACATACAGTTCTTTACTGGAGGTTAACTTAGTGTAAAGTTATGAATGTAGTACCACGAATAGAAGTGGTATGCTTATAAACAGGGAATGATTTATCTGATTTATAAAGGGACATTTTCATTACCTCAAAATTTTTGCAGATCTCATCAATGATCTTGTAATATTTTTTCTGATATCTGCATTTCATTTCCTGGAGTTACATATACACATATTATCAGACTAATATGTCTATTATGATTTCACTGATAGATAAATGTGGGAAACATAGGTTCTTTTGTTCTTTGAATAATACATAACTAGTGTGAAACTTACGTTATACTTAATTCCTGTGGTGATGACCTAATTAAATCATATCTAAAACTTACCTTGGGTTTGAATGCAATCAGTTTCAAAACCATTTCAACAGTGAACACTCCTGTGAAAACCATATTCATAATGTCCATTGCATCATTAAAGAGCTTAGACTGTCCATAGTGCTGTGAATGAAAAAAACAATACTTTTAAAAGTAAAGGCTTTAAAATATTAAGTGAAAGTAAGGCAGGCTAAGACAAAGTTGGCAAAACTACAGTGCAGAAAAATATTTTGTAGGAGTATCTATTGTGCACAGCTACATACATACAAGACTAGCTGAGTATCTCTGGTCAAGAATGGAGTTGTTTAAATCTATTCTGGTTAGGCACTGAGTGGAACAAAATTGTCATTCCTCTACATCCTAAGGGAATCTCCCGAGAGAAGGTTTTGAGAGGAATACTGTTCCCTCAAGAAAGGAGTATTAGACAACAGCAATTTCCCAAGTTTTATATGCTAGGGTTTAAAATTACACAACCTTGTGTCACACCTGCTTAGAAAGCCTGCAGTATGTTAGTCACAGAATAACACAGAATCATAGAATCGTTTAGGTTGGAAAAGACCTACAAGGTCATCGACTCCAACCGTCACCCATGCCCACTGAACCATGGCACAGAGTACCTCATCCATGCGCTTTTTGAATACCTCCAGGGATGGTGACTCAACCACTTCCCTGGGCAGCCTGTTCCAATGCCTGACAACCCTTTCA
>JAVJGG010000037.1:8266845-8296843 GCA_035590195.1 Aviceda cuculoides | reverse complement strand
GTCATTTGAGCTACAGCGAGAAGAAACCCGCTAAAGTACAGATCCCGGCCGGTTGCCTGGATGATATTCAGCATTTTATTTCTGCTCGCTTATCCGTTCTGCCCCGAAACCCTCCAGGCTGTGCGGAGGGTGGGCGGCTGCTCCCACGCTCCTCAGTCGTGCGTGGGGGAGCCCGCAGGGAAAAGGAGCAAGGGCTGCGTTTGAGAAGCGCAGGAAGGAGCGTGTGTTTTCCTTAGGTGATGGGACCACGGAAAAATAGGCGAAAAAGTCAAGCGAAACACCGTTCTGGGGAAAAAGCAGCGGGGAGAGCCGCCGGGGGTGAATTCGATCCCGTGGATCGAATACAGGTTCCAAATAAACAATAAACAATTATAAAGTAAGGGAGGGAGTTAATGCGGATGGAGCCACGGTGGAGAAGCGGCCGAGGATACGCACCCGGTTTCGGGAAGGGATTATTTTTGGCCGGCGTTCCCCCGATGTTCCCCGCGCCGGGGGCAGAGAGAGCTTTTTCTCAGGCGAGGTTTTTCCGTGGGGCTGGACACAAGTGAAGGGGACAGGCGGCGGTGTGTGGGGGGGGATGTCTCCCTTCTTTTAGCTACTGTTGTGACCCCACGGTGCCAGTGTCTGCGTGGTGTGTCCCCCCCCCGGCCTAAAGCGCTGGCTCTCGCCAGCCTGGAAAGGGATTTTGGATGAAAAGCAAGAAAGAAACCGTTTTTTTCAGGAAATCCCAGAAAAGCTAAGCCCTGTTATCTAGGCCCAGGAGCAGGTTTTGTCCTCATCCCCCACCCTACACCCCCTCGCACACATTCCCCTCCCCACTCCTTTCCCCCCCCCCATACATCGCCTTTGACAGGGCTGAGCGCCGGGCACGGCGGCACTGCCACACGGGGGGCTGTGGGTGTCCTCTCGCGTGTCCTGTGTCCCCATCGTGTGGGTGTGTGTTTGTGGGGGTGTCCATGTGTCCTCCCCCCTGGCACTACCCCGTTCCAGTAGCGGAGCAGCGGGAAGAAGGGTACAGCCAAGGAGAGGGGACCTGGAGGGGGCACATGCCTTTCCAGCGGGGTCCTCCGGTTGTGTGTCCTTTCCCCGGTGAAGAAATGTCCCCCAAATAAAAATAAAAATAAAATTAAAAAAACCACCACCGTTGCCCTATTTCCGAAAGCCTCGGAAACACTCGTCGGGGAGACAGAGACCGAGGAAGGCTTTTAAAGAAGCTGATGGGAGATTTTAGAAAGAGAGCCCAAGAAAACAGAGGATTATTTATAGCGTTTTAGCGAGAGGAAACGGTGTTGGAAAGGCAGGGCGATTTAAACGAAATTCGGCGGCCGATATGAGAGCTCAGAAATAACGTTTTCCACGGCGTTAAGGGTGGGTTTACGGGTCGACAGTTTAAAGCAGCCCCGATGCCTTTCGGGTCTCTTACACCCACGGGCTCTCGGCGCTGGAAGCCGTGTCAGCCCCCCCCCGCCGGGCCCTGGCAGCGGGACACAGCCCCCCCAGCAGCACGCAGAAACACCACGGAGTTTCCATGCCATTCCTCAGCCCCCGAGCGGCAAACGGCGTAAATCCGGAGTCGGCCTGGGCTTAATCTGGATTCAGATCCGACTCTGGCCCCCGGCCGCCAGAGATGAATGCGTCCCTTTGCCTGGTCTTTATTCCAGACCCTTACTCGCAGGGGTAGCTCCCATTAAATCCAGGAAACTGCTCCCTGGAATAAAGTGGCAGGAGCAAGGGTCGCAGGGCCAGGCCCCGGGGTTTATAAAGAAATCATTCAGTCCTGCTTTCCAGTTGTCGCAGAACGAGCCCGAAAATATTTGTTTATATATGGAAATATTTAGGGGGGGGGGAGAAGAGAGAAAATTTTGAGCACTTTCACTTTGAACCCTTTCAGACTATTCAGAACACAAAATTTATTTTCCTGTTCTTATTGTAAAACCTACCTCTGCCTACAGATAAGCTGCTGTGTTCTTCCTAATGTGACACCAACAAGTGAGACACTAAGAAGCTAACAAGCTTAATGTAACATCTTTCACAATAAAAAGACTGATACGTTGGGCTTGCAGAAAGAGGAACATACAATGGCCTCAATACCAGTTGACAGTATTTACTAATTCCATATTTTATTTTATTTTTTAAACTAAGATATGTGTTTGGTGCCCTCTTCTGACCCAAAGCAGAAAGGAAGCTCTTAATGCACAAATAAAAAAGGATACTTTCAAAAGTTAAGAGTTCATGATGTATTTTAACCTGATTTTTGTCCAGCTCACAGTTCTTATACTCTTGTTCTCCCTGTTCTTGGAATGTAACAATCACAAAACCAACAAATATATTCATCATAAAGAAAGCAATAATGATGATATAGATGATGAAAAAAATTGAGATCTCCACTCTGTAGTTGTATACAGGTCCTACATTCTCGCCATTTGAATCAATGGCTTTGTATAGCAGCCTGAAAAACAAAAAAAAATTTATCTTTATTAACATTAAAATGACAAAAGAGAGTAAAATATGCAGACTCAGAGAACAGGTTTCAGAAATGGTCTGCTGTTTACTGTTATCTTTTTCTAGTTACCAACAGTGCTTACAAGCATATCGAAACCAGAGGAATCACACCCCACAATGTTGTACGCTTTTTTCCAAAAGAATAAAGGTAATGACCAGATGGTTGCTTGTTGATTCCCCTGCCCCCCAAAGCTATCCTCTAAGACTTTTCTCATTTAGGGAAATAGGAAATGGTAGTTGCTGGGTTTCTCTATGCAGTGTACTATTGCCTGATTTTTTAGTAAAAGTTTTACTCGAAGGCCTAAAATTTTCATATTAGTATTATTTAAAGGGCATCAATGGATAAACTTCTAAAAGGATTACTTCCATTAGAGCTAAGGAATAGCTCATTATAGCAAAAGTAGTTGAAAGACTAGGAATCAAACAACATTAAAAAAGTTTGCCCTTTATAGAGGTGAGTGAAGAAATACAGGAAAAGTGCACAGATTCAGAAGTTCAGTAGGTTTTTTCCCCTTCCTCCATCAGTAAGTTTTTATACCATCACTTAAGACTGCTTTGTTGCTCAAAAATGCCTGATAAATGCTAGAGAACTGTTCTGGAAAGATGTAACTGTCTTAACAATGCTGTGAAAACATGGAGAATTCACTCACGCTGGCCAGCCTTCAAAAGTGGATACCGTAAAAAGGGCCATCATGGCAGAGAGAACATTATCAAAGTTGAAATCACTATTTTGCCAGACCCTCTCTTTGACCATTGGATTATCAACATCTCCATCTTTATAAACGATGTATATCCCTCTGTGGGAAAGAAACAAACTATCAGTAGTGAAATATTAAATTAGCCTCAGAGTTACTCAATGCTCTATTCAAAACAGTTTATTTCACTCCCTCCCTAAGCTTGATTTATTTCCTTACCAACCTGTGTTTTCTGGTGGATTTAAGACAGCAATTCCAATTTACACGAATCTAAATGCCCTGACACATGCTTGCCATATCTGCTACAGTTTAAATTATTCAGAATATAATGTGTTACATTCTTAGATCAAAGATGTTCTCACCGGCATTCCTCGGGATTCTGTTTTGCCTCATCAGTGCACCTGTAGAATTTTCCCTATATATAAAACAAAAAGCAATGACAAAATGCAGAATATGCAAAATAAACACATTTATACTATGATTGGTTCAAAATGGGACCAACCCAGTTCCAGCTGCAAGCCACCAAGAACTCAACTCAGCTTTGCTTTTCTTGATGCAGTGTAAATTTTGAGTGTCTGCCTACCTTGAACAGCTGCACTCCAATACAAGCAAACATGAACTGCAGAAGAGTTGTAACAATCATGATATTACCAATAGTTCTAATAGCCACAAAGACACATTGAACGACATGCTGGAAAGAAAGAAAAGAAATATATTTTAATACACTTGTCACTTAGTATCACAGAATACATACTGTAAAAGTCTATTTTATCATACTCAGATTATTTTTTAAAATTACTATTTTTGTGTTGTCAGTATTATACCTACTACCATAATTAAACTTGCTTTCTAAATTTGTAAGTCTGTTGACATAGACCCATCAACATCAACTCACTAAAAATTACATAAGTACTATGGAAAAACAATTAAAATACTGCTCTGACATATTGGTTCACAGTAAGTATTACGGTCAAAATCTGCTCTCTGTGGCATTGGTGTTCTTCCACATATAAACTGCTGTAACTGTGGGCAGAACCTGGCCTAGTACGTATGATTTATATCCTTGCTCCATGAACATCTCTAGGCAATTTTTCTTGCGCAAGAATTTTTAACCTGAGGCAGGACAAAAGAATCAGGCCAACAGAAATATAACTTAAAAAATAAAAATAAATACCTTAAGTCCTTTTGCTCTGTTTATTGCCCTTAGAGGCCTCAAGACTCTTAAAACTCTGAGGATCTTCACAACTGAGATAGCACTTGATCTAGGGAGGAAAAAAAGGTTATTCTGTTACTTTTAAGGTAATGAATTTTATTACTAAAAATAACAATGTTGTTGCAACTTCCTTATACAAAAAATTTAAAAAATCTTCTGTATATATCTTGAGACTTTTTGAAAGTATTTCATTATTGATCCTTTATTAATATTAGAAAATAGTATCCATCTCATAAATGCAATAAGAGTTATTTTGATTTCTGGAGCAACTTGGGAATTAACAACTCGGAAGCTTGTCTGACACTATAATACAAGTAAGTTTGGTCAGGAGCAAAATAGTCCCCAAAATATTTTTCCGGGTTGACAAGCTCTTTCAAAGACACTGTGTAAGTCCTGTAAACCAATGAATACCTTAATTTCCAACCAGCTGGAGATAAAAAGACCTCAAATGACTCACATTCTCTTTGTTTAAGTAGCTAGGGCTGCATTTTGAGGAAATAATAGCAGATAGCCTTTTAAAGAACATATTGTGAAACTGAAAGCTCATGCCATAGGTGTTCCAGTACGAGCAGAATAGACTGTGGGAAGCAGTCAACTGACACCCAGCCCTTGCTGTTTTCTAAGTCACTAAGGGTTTTCACACGTGATTTTAAATGAGGCACAACTGCTCAGTGAATCAATAAGCACCTTCAGACTCTTGTTATGTTTAGCCTGATCCAAACAAAGCAAGAAAATCTCTTCACTACCACTTACAGTTGCGATTAAGGTACAACTTCCCCCCCCTTCAAATACTGTTACATAACCCAGTAGGTCAATGCTGAAAGACCAAGCTCCTACGACTACACTGCAGATGTGGCAATTCCACAAAAGAGGGTATATAAACCTCCTGAAGCTCCAGGAATTTCTTGCTGTATACCAAGTATACAGTGCCATGGTGCTCTTGCTTGTTCTCTCGGTAATAGGGGAAAGTAGTAATTTGTTTACAATCCACATTAGTAATGAGCTACAACACTCTTTATATAAAGCACCATCTCTTGCCGGTCTTAACCCTGAAAACTGATACTGCACACGCACACACAACAGGGGAACAAAAGGAGCTGAAACACTGACTTCTGTATAAAACCCCAAAGCAAAAATAAATCATTCACATTGTAAGTATAGTACTTACTGAATACCGAATGATACCAGAGAAACACCCACAACCAGCAAATCCAGCAAATTAAAATAATTCCTGCAGAAGGACCCTTTATGAAGGAATGCTCCAAAAGCTGTCATCTAAAAATAGAATTGTTACATGTTTAGTCTATATTTCAATTTATTCAAATTCACATTTAGGCTGTTTACAAGACACTTGCCTAGAGTGTGAATGAATACAATATTATCTCACTTTCTAAAAGCGACTGAGATACAAACCAGTCCCACTACGTACATTAAATCTTTCATTTAAACCCTAATTCTGCTCAAGCAACACCAGCAAACACATTAATTGTTTCTGATATTAATTGTTTCTGATGTCAACAAATGTTATATTTTGTGTAAGAACTGATTAGGCTGAGGTGATTACACTGAATTGATTTGGCCTTTGTTAGAAAAATGACAAGAACCATAAAATTCCCCATGCTTAATAAACTGTAAGGTCCAGATACTGACTCCTAATCATTCATACTGTCTTGAGAATAGGAGGAGCTGAAAACGTCTCGCAAAAACCTGAGAGTCAAACCTGGTATAGAACCAGCACGAGGCTGGTGTAAGGCAGCATTACACTGCTATTTGCCTTTGGCTCACAGGAGACATGTTAAGATCATGAGTGGGTATCTTGGAATAACCTGGAACAACCCATAGATTGTTTCATATTATGTGTGGACAAGGGTCCCAAGTTTTGCTGGTCTGTGGGGAATATCAAATAGTTCTCCCTCTTGGACTTTCTCTTCATTTTTTGCTTTCTGTGCCTAGATTAAGATGAAAGAAGCACACAGGGTATCTTGTGAAGGAACCTGCATGTATCATTTGCAGGTTTCATTAGGAGCCAGTGATAGAGGATCTATTAATTACAGCTGCAGACAGAATCTGGGCAGATGCTTTCAGGTATCGCAAAACTGAATTTGGCTCCTAAATGTATTAATTAGACCCTTACCACAACTGTGAGTAAGTAGCAGTTAAAAAATGCACACAAGAATTAAGTTAAACCATTAGAAGCACAGAATCTGTACTTGAATAGAATTTTGCATTGGTTTTTCCACAGTTATGGATCAAGACTGAAACACTGAAACTAAAAACTTGAAATTAAAATAACGATACCTTTGAAAAAATACCTAGTAGTCAGTTCAGGCACATGGATGTAATTTCTTCAGCTTTATGGTCCTCTTAAAGAGACTTGTGTACTCTCAAATACTCATTGTTTTCCACAGGTAAGAAAACTCAATGCCAGCCAGAGAACATCTGATATTGACTGTGCATTTTAAACCCATTACTTTCTATTCTGTTCTGTTCCTCAAGGTGGGGCGAAAAGATTTCATTACCTTTCCTCTTGCACCAGACTATTACATCTTTCGAGACTGTTCTGAACAGTCTTGAACAGAGTAGAACAGAGCTACCGTCAATGGGCATCTCAGTCTATTGTGTCACTACTCACTTGCAGGGCTTTTGCATGAAAAAACCATCAGTGTCAGTGAAAGCTATATATCTGCAAAGGAATGCAAACTACAAAAGATGCATTTTACTTGGAAGCCCTTCTCTCCTTATTCTTATGTTAAACTTTCTTTTGTTGTGCTCAAAATACTAGATGGTCCTCAAAACTAGAAGAATAAAACTCCTGAAGTTTTAGCCTATGCCATGACATGAGAGATATAATACAGTTATATTATAAAATCTCCAATAAAGTCCTAGCTCTTTTCACTTACAGCTGTACAGAGTATGGCTAAACTCATTAAAATCAGTGGGAGTTGAACACTAAAATAACCCTGAGTATCAAACTTGCATCTATCTACAAATATTCATTTACACTGTAGTATGTTATCAGTTAGCAGCACACAAAGTTTCATGTGAAGACTCCCACAAAAGTAAAGATATATTGACCTAAAAATACAGGTGAAGTACCCGTCTCCCCACCTTCATACGGAGACTTGTATTTCAATCACTACAAATCCCAGCGGAAGCACTTGACTAAAACTCTCTACAGCAAATCATTCTATCCTTTGCACAGATCAGACCAAACCAAAGCCTAGAGCGGATTTGAGGTGGTGAGTGCCGTCACACAGCCTCCAGTGGAGCAGATGCTGCAGGACACTCACCGAGCCGAGCGCCTGCGACACCACCAGTGCCGCTCCTTTCCTCCTGCCTCTAATTCCACACCAGTGGGGACTGGTTTAAATGGTGTGGGATTAGCACAGCTGGGGCAAGGTTAAAAGCACAAGGCCCTAACCTGACCTTTGCTCTGACGTTTTCACATTTCCGATGTACTGCAAACAGGATGGTAAGCTGGATTTCAATGCCATGTAGGGATTACATAAAAGAATTCTTAAATGCTTTAAACTGATGTTGCAGCTTTTCTGTTATTCATATCCACATCCATATATTCGACTCCACACAATGTGGAAATCCTCATATCTGCAGAGCAGTCAGAAGGACAGAGCACAGGAAGACTCTCCGCGTGCTGAGAGTTATTCTGTTTTAATGTTTGGGTTTTGGACATTTACGAGTTTCTTTGCTGCAGCTGATAATATTGCCTCTGGTTATCTCAATTTCAGTTTCACATACTTTCTGCCTGGAAATTAAGGAATACCGTTGTTACTGCAGGTCCAGTCTTAAATTTACTCCTTGCAGAACTTCTGTACGACTTAAGATACTGTGGAAAGCACAGCACAAAACCCAGCATGGAAGACATGGAGGACTCCAGCCATAAGCAAGCAAAGCCAGTGTCTGAGACATGTTAGTAAAGCAGGCACTGTATAAGTACGTGCGTCATGTTCTGGTTGTCCATTACACTTTTTATGGTACAATTTATTCTCCTTTATAAATACATGTGAGTGCACTTCAGGGCAGAGCTTCCTGGAGAAAGTGGAGTCAGGAGCACCAACATTTTGGCCATGATGGGGCTCCTTGTTTCTTTGTAATATTTTACAATGCCAGATTTCAAAAGCCCAAGCTCTAGAGCTTCCTATTTCCCTTGGATAACTCTTGAGTCACTCAGTGTCAGAATCTTTTGCAGTTAGTAGGAATGTTGCTTTTCTTAACACATCCAGTTATGCCTCTTTATGCCATGCTTCATAATTCCTCTGTCTCCCACAGAAACACAACTGGAACTGCAGGAGCTATACAACCTGCTGCTCGGAGCATGTGGAAGTTTACCGACTCTCTTCTGACACAGAAATGGTAGTAACATATTTTGTATGGCTCCTCAAATTCAGAGTTGGGAATTAGTTTGATCTAATGCTACAGTTCTTTTCAGTGCTTTGTTCCTTCCTTTAGTTTGGCCTTTCTCTAGCAGTGAAAAAAAACGGATCTTTATTTTAGAGTGCTACAAATGTTATAAGATTAATGAATTCTATAGCAAGCTCCTCACTGCTGAAAATGAGAAATAAGGGGATAAACATAAGTCTGGGAGAATATTCGCAAGCATGAAAATAGTCTACTACTTACAGTACAGCTTATCTTGTAAACAGCCCAAATATTGCAACAATTAGTATTAATCAAATTGCATTGTGAAGAGTATGCACAGCAATATGAGCAAAAGCTGGGAGAAGAGATTTTGTTAAGCTTAATTCTCAACTGGAAATGCAAAGTTTATGTACAGATTCTTAGTGTATCAGAAATTTTTAAGCGTATAGATCAGGGTTACTCAATCAAAAACTCATGGTGAATATGCACAGCATGAAACTTTTAGGAATTGTGTAAATCTCTGAAAAAATATTTTACAAATTCCCATAAAAAATTTTGATCTTTGTTCAGCATTTTCTTACATGTGAACCTAATCCTCAGTTATACGGCTTCGTTGCCAGAGTAAGCCTCATACATTTAAAATCTTAGTAACCCCAATGGATATTCGTAATAATCAGTACACAAACTATACATTAAAAATGCCAATTTTTGACTCATGCATGGGTAATACATTTAAGCAAGCATATTTATGCCTTTCTGTGTATTTAAATGTATGCCCAAGATAAATGCAAAGTATCTTAGTATATAGATAGATAAATGCAAGATATCTTGCAAGTCCTATTGCAAGAAAATAGTTATCTACTATTTTAGCTCTGTGAATATAGTTCAGCAAAAGAAATGAGAAATTACATGCTCCCTCCTTAAAAGACCGATTATCTCTTTTGGAAATGCCAGAGCAAGGAGAAGGAAAAGCTCATGCGCAGTGAATTATTTTTCCCTTTTCTGACAACTGTAAGTTTAAAAAGGGTAAAAAATGAGTTATTAAATTGATGTAATGATAAAAAAATCAGCTTCTTCATGCACCCAATGGTAAAAAATAACCAATCAAAACTATGAGGAACTGTCAAATAAAAAAATCCTCTGGTTTAAAAAAAGTTTAGCTTTGATCGCTTAGAGAAAAGGCGAAGAACACTTCAAGTGCCTTTTCTTGGCAGGTGACACACAAGGAAAATCCTTTTAAACAAACTTCCTTTAAAAACCTGTTACCTTCAAAATGATCTCAAATGTAAACATACTAGTGAAGACATAATCTGCATACCCTAGGATCTGGAAGGTAAACAAAAAGTTACAAACATTATTGCTAAAGCTGCTTTTGAGCTAACAAGGATCAATTAACAATGCATTACCTTTAACAGGATTTCAACAGTAAAGATGGCTGTGAAAGCATAGTCAAAGTAACCAAGTATCTGCAAGGTATAATATTTGCCACAGTAAGAAATCCATCTATTAATAAATTTTTACAATTTAGACCACATGCACAACAACACCTGAATTAATCTAAGGAGGTAGATGGGGAATTTAGTCAAAGTCATTTAAAATTCCAGCTATTGTGCAAACATTTTTATTTACTTAAAAATTTATCAGATGCCACCGTGCTTAGATAATAGATTTCACCCCTAAAGAGTTAACAGGACCCAATAAGCAACATTTTCTTTTAATTCAGACTTTCCTCTGCCAGCTTTCACAGGTACTTTCTTCAGCCTTGAGCAGAGATACAGAATCTTGCACAAAGAATAAATACTTATTATTAATAACTTTTGGTTGGTTTTTTTTTAACCAAAGTATTGCATCAAAAAATAAAACTTCAACAGATGCTTCTAGATTGCACATCATTCTACATTCTGCCACATTATATTCTTCCTGCATAGACTGGGCTAGAGTGTCACAAAGCAAATTTCTGAATAGCTGAATTACTTAAAATCAGCACTACAACTCTTTTTCTTGAACTTGGAAGATACAGCAGTGATTTATTTGTAGGAAATTTAAAAGAACCCACAACAGTTGCATAGTGATATGCAAACTTTTAAAAAGACTGTGGATGTGATATTGACCTCACTGCTGTCAACAGGAACACTGCCATATATTTCAGTACAACCAAGATTTCACCCTTTCAAGATGGCCATATCACTAGCACCTAATTTAGCAATCGACATGCATTGCAGTAGGGTACTAGTTTAGTTTAGTATCCACCTATCCAACTAGCAAACAGTTGTGCACAGAAACGTTTCCTGTGGTTCAGCAACTAATGAAATGGGAAGAAGAAATAAAATAAAGAGACAACACACAAAGAAAGTATTCTTATTAGATTATAAAAAGGAAATAATTTTTTCCCCACATTCAGCTGAAGATCACATCCTTATGTCCCTTTCTGTGGCTGAAAAAATAGGCAAATATTAAAGCCATTTAACAAAGATTAATCAGTAAGGAATTCATTCTAGAGTTAAAAGAAAATATTTAAAGGCATTCCAGTTCATAAACTTTCATTACCTTGCCAAGGTGGCTATTGAAGGAACATGATCATTCAAGGTAGTAACAAGAAATATATGCAGGTCTGGTGCTTTTGTGAATACATACAAGAGGGCAATGCCTTCTTGAAATCACTCAGACATTTTACCTGTGTCCCAAATAGGAATAATCCTTGTAGTTACCACCACTCTCCAGTTACAAAAACAATTATCAGCCCTCCAAGCCATTTATCAGAAGCTATATATCAGAAGCTAAACAAGTTTCACTTTTTTCTAAACTCACATGTAAGAGGAGGATCAGAGCATGCCGAGCTCTTGCCTTGATTCAGAGTCAAATGCTTTTTCAGTCTATATACAACCCCCCCCAAATTTGGAAGCATTTCTGCATTCTTTTTTAGATATACTTGTGGAAACAAAAAAATTATAAGAATATTAATTTCAGAAATTTCTCTATTATTCAATAAGTGTAGTTTATGTGGTGAGTATAAATCTGTGTTCTAAAACAAATTCCTGAATCCCCCATTTTAAGTTCTTAATATAGTAGAAGACTAGCCTGTTACTCAAATGCACAGTTATTGGACAGAGAAACAAAAATAAATCCACTCTTGTGACCACTAATGTTTGTCTTACACTTGTTACACTTGTATTAGTGGTGAAGCAAGCCTCTCATGTTATTGTGAGTTGTGCATGCTTTAGGTTAGGTATGAAATAGCTGAGATGATACAACTTGGTAATAGTCTGTGGAGAGTTTTGGGATACTTTGACAGAACTTCCAGGCCTCTCCTGTCTTAGATATAAGATGATCTGTAGAGATTGCCAATCAGGAATCCAAGGATCTTCGTGTCCGATGTGGTGGTACTCAAACTCAGCGTGGCCCCACTAGCTTCTTTGAAAGTAGAAGTAATATCCTTACAAATCCATACCCTCACTGAGTTATACTCTCAATTCCCCAAGACCATATAATAAGAGTCAATGAAGGAGAAAAGAGGACAGGTTAGAGTCTATTCCTGACATGTGATAATTTTAACTGGCATTTTTAAATCAGTAGCAAACACTGAGAGGCACTAAGAGTGATTCAGGAAATGCATATCAGGTACACCATCTGAAAATTACAAAAAAACATGAAAATTATAAAGATTATGCTCAGCTTGTGTATATTTTATTCTGATATATTTATAGCTAACAAAGGAAAAACATTATGTACATCAATAAAGTTACTTGTCTTTAAAGATTTATGTTTTTTAAAGAAAAAAAAATATAAATCTATGACTTGAAAAAGGAAAAGGAAAGTTTCTTAACTTGGAAATTAAAAACCAGGCACCAGTCCCAAAGGATTGTTATCCTGTGAGGATATATTTATCTTCAGGCATAAAAACGAAGGGCTTACATTATTTCGAAAAGAATGGCTGCGAATTGGATCTTCTGCTGCCAGGGAAACACTGCTCAGCATGATGAAGACAAGGATGAGATTGGTAAAGATGTGGTGATTGATGAGTCTGTGGCATCCCACTCGAATTCTGAAGAAGAGACACAAAAATATACCACGTGTGCAAATAGAATTCACCAGATGGCTAATATACAACATGTTTTCTATTACTCTGCCAACAGTGACAGAACAGAGCAACCATCAGCAGCTAAAAGCAGTGCAAATGCTGAAGCTATTGCTCTGATTTCTAAAAATGTAAATTCAAAATCCAATCCACATGTAGTGAAAGTGCACTTACTGAAGGAATCTGAGAGAGGATTTCCAAGCTCCTATCGGTTTTGAATGGGTTATGAATGCCACTACAAGTTCCAGTGATTGTACCACTGTGCATATACAGAGGCCAAAAGTCAAAAGGACCAACACTAGATAGTAAGTCATTTCAGATCCCTGGTTTGATTTGATTCTTATTAAAGCTGTCAAAAATACCTATTTGGTGAGATGTGGCTTAGGCTGCAGATCTCATTTTGCTACTTAGAGACTCAACCCAAATCAGAATCTCCTGTGAAGATTTTCTTATAGAATTACAGGACAAGTGGGTGTTAAAGATTACAGAGCTGCTAAGTTTCAGCCACATAACATGAAGTGGAACTGTACATGTGCTTAGAGTCACTGAACCCAAGGTTATTACAAATGCTATTGAGGACCTTGGTAGAGCAGGTCCAGGATTAAATTAGCAAAAAGGCAGGATCAGGTTCGTAACTGACTAACACTGAAGTTGTCTAAATTCTGCTGAAGAATCAGAAGGTTCCTGGGGAAAATTTGTTCTCCTGTTATTAAACAGATGTTTTAAGTATAGTGTGTGTTAGTTAAGTAAGATGGCCATTTTGGCCTGAGAATATGTAGCATTGGTTGAGGCCAAAAGCAATTTGACATGTCCGACAAATCTAAAGTTTTTGCATTCATCATACATGTTCTTAAAATTACTAGTTTAAATAGCTCTCCTTCCAGTTTGAAAATTCTGAAAAGCATTAGACAACTCATGCAATGAATAAGATACAAGTCAAAAACATTATATCTTGATCATCACACCATCTTCTAAACTTAATTGTGATAACCTCTACCACTGAGAAGACAGCATTCTCCTGTGCCAAATAACTCTTAAGCTCTCTCCTAAGACTGCTCATGAAATTGCTATATATAAATGTAACAGCTATGTTCAGTCTGTAGGAACTGAATTTAGTTCGCTCGTTCCCTTCCATCCAACAATCAGTAATGACTTTAACTGACTACTGAAGTTTGCCTTCTTCATCAGTGTTGAACTTCAAATGCTCTGGAGTGAGACTGAGCAGTGGAAGATTCCAATTCCTCCCAAAATCCAACTATTATTGTTCTTGATTTTTTAAATAATTTGTCTTTATCTTCAGTGTTTGTTTGGATTTGGGAAAACATTGTTACCCCAAGAGAAATATATGCAACCTTTCTCCTTCTTTTCTCTTTTTCTCTCTCTCATTTTCTCTTCTCCTTCCTCACCTGTATTTCTCCACAAAGGTTACTAGGGTTACTAGGAATCCTATCTCATCTAGAAGATGCTCAGATCTTAAGTCACAGCTTATATATCCAGTAACTAACATACTAAATAGCTAACATACATTAAAGGGTACTTTTCAGACATGTGCAGACTTGACAGACTATATATACAATATGCTATTATCTTCAATGGTGGGAAGCAAATTAATGTATTTATCAAATTATTTTTATTTACCAAGTCATTCAGAAAATTTTAGAAGAGAAGCCAATCTCCCTTCTGCTGAAGCTACTGGAGATCTATTCCTAACCACACTGGAAGGAGGCCTGTTCCTTCACTGATAAACCTTGATGGACTGAAACAATATTTTTCAAAATTATATTTACGGATTGGTGCTGCTGAAAATGAAGAAGGCACTCCCTTCAGGGATCGGTGTTATCTTCTCCTTCATATTTAGTTCCGATATTCTACGGGGACGTGGGCCTGCTGGTACCTCTGGTTCATCCTCCTCATCTTCTTCATCTTCACCTACTTTAAATTAAACACTTTTTTACTATAAAATAAAAAACATTGAGATTTTGTTCATAACAATATAAAGCATGGCTTGTATTAAAATATATATGGCTCATGGGAAATATATATTCATAGCATGGCTTTAAAAATCTATGAACCAATATATGAACATCCCTATAGTTGTCATGCACTTATATACATGTTCATGTGCATATATGTGCCCTGAATGCACTAATAGGCTTTACTGGCCCTGACCAGCCTCATCTGAGAACTCCACTCACACCCCCTGCACATGGGCTCTGGAGCCCCACTTAAGCTCAGCCCCCGACCATCAGTCCATGCCTGAGCTGGGTTGTAGGGGTGCTGAGCTCTGTGCACTGGTTGAGCACATAGTGATCAAAAGGTAGGGCAGATTTCTGGAATAGGCATCCAGGTAATCAGACAGAACTGATTTTTAGGTAAATACATTCACTGGACTGGGAGAAGCTAAGACAAAATTGGCCGAACATCATCAGCCCTAGAATGTTCTTTTTTGACAAAGGTTTCAGAAAAGTTTTGAATTTCCTCTCACAAATACTACCACAACAGTCTTCAGGCTCACAGTATTAACTCACATCTGTTGTTTGTACTGTCTAGGAGGCTGCAGGAAAAGATAATACTTAGCAGCTTACAGGCCCATTTACCCACTGATAACGGAGCACAACTGCAGTGACTTCAAAGGAATTGATTCAGTGTTCAGCAAGAGCAAGTTTAGGATATTTTAGCAAACAAACTTAAATGTGTTTGTCTTCTGGCTGGTATTCACATACCTGGTACGTCACAGGGTGGATAGGGATCTTTATCCTCATCCTCTCCTTCTCCATATTCAGTAATTGTCACCTACAGCAATTAAAGGGATGCACAAGAAGAAAAATAAGTTTAAATATAGCTTGGAGTATAAAGTTCAACAGAAAGCAAACCAAATAAGCCTCTGAAGTCAGGGAAGTGATCCCTATGCTTATTCTGAGCTTTCTGAAACAGGTTAATGCTGAGAACAGAGAGCTGACAGTTTAATACGTATTTTTAAAAGATTCTTTTTCTATACTATCCACATTCTTCTGGCTGTGTAGATCACAATGAGAATATAACCAACAGGCTTTGGTAAAAATTACCAAGAATGTTTGAACATTCTACTAAGAGTTTATCATTCACGAATCTCTTCCATTGGATTTATCAGGCAAAATACCTACAGGGATCCTAAAACAATGTCAGTTTTTTCTAACATTAACTATTTCATGCTCTAAGAGCTTCCCTTCTCAGGATATCCTGAAACCAAAAGGATTTTCTGGATTAAGAGATTCTGTGAGGATGCAAAGCATCAGAACTAAGTTTCCTTTTGCCTGGAGAAAAATGTAGGGATGATGGGTTCATAAAAGAAATTGTACAATGCACAGTAGTCTTGAAAAGTATTCTGTAGCAAAATCAGTAAAACTGCTTCCTAGAAAAGACACAATTTTTAGAATAAACACCTTACTATCCTTGGGCTTCTTTTGGTCACCTTCTGGCTTCTCACTTTTTTTATTTTCCAGACTCTCTTTTCTACAAAACAATACAGTAACAATTACAAAGCATATCATGTAAAGACAGAAGATTTTAAATGAACTATACCCATTCTATGAAAAGTTAAGAGAGTATACCTAAAACCATATAGGAAAATATTTAAAATTATTTGCTTAGCTGCAGGTATCAGAGCAATAACATCCATTGCATTTGAATGCAGTGATCCATTTAAAAGATTATAATTTTGAATATAATTCCAGAAGATAATCCCTAAAAACTTCAGTGCACGATCATTACTCCTTTCTAGAGGAATAAACCATGCCCTTGGACTCCTACAAACAACTTGCACTGACTTCAATAGTCCTGCACTGACTTCAAAGGAAGGTTTTCTTCTTGTCTATATAAGGCTTAGAGAGCTGATTCCACAGGGAGCTGTGCACTGGCAACAACAAATACGTTCTTGTTCTAATTGCGCAATAAATCCTACTGTTGCAAGGTTTAAATATCAGCTGGCTTATCACTATGTCCTTAATTCACCTCGCTTTCCCAATGACTACCCAACTTTTATCTCAAATCATACTTACTGGGTCTTATTTTAACGTCTAGGTAAACTCTTTCATTTTTTTCCTGAGTTCAATACATTTTGAAGATGGTAAAGATATTTATATTAAAAAAATCCTTATGAAACAATTCAGTACATTCTCCTTCCCTCTCCTACTTATTCAACATGCCCATGCTATTTTACCTCGCATTCTTTTTCCTTTCCTTTTCTTCAGCTTCTTCTTTCTGAGCTGTATTTAGACTTTCAGCATCTGCCAAGTTGTCCACAGCAATGGCCAAGAAGACATTTAGCAAGATATCTATTTCAAATCATTTTAAGGACATTATGCCTTACTATACTTGTTTGGCTTATTATCAGCATAAACACTGACAACATGAGAGATATAAAATGCATGTTCCCAACCTACAGTGTAGAGATTTGTGATGCTGGAGCATAGTGCAAATAACAGTCATTTAATGGATGAGATTAATACTGGGTATAAAATGAGCAGAGATCCATCAGGGTCACTGATTTTAAAAGAGAAGAATATTTGACGTATTTTTTAAATAAATGAAATTCAACCTTGTGCTAGCCTGAGCAGGTTTCAAATATGAAACATTGTCTATTAAAAGTGAAGACTGTTCAGGCATTTTGAAAAATTCATTTTTATAATGTACTATCTGCTGTGTCTACAACAATCTGTATCAAATTCCATACTTCAGTCCACATTAAATACAAATACTGATACAAGTACCGTATAGTACAGAAAACAGAATGTTTTTGCCCTTTTATCACCTCCTGACCCTTTAAGAACTTCTGAGAATGACACTAGTTTCTGTTGCTACTTGGGGCCAAGGAAGTATTTCCACTACTCTGAAGGCAGGGAAGGGGAATGCTTCAGCAGACTTAAGCCTGACTCAACATTTCTCTGTGCAGATCTCTCTCATTCGGTCCCTGCACTACACAGCAGATCACTGCCTCCACTGTCAGTCTGTGCCAGAACTAACAGGGCTATAGGAAGCGGCGGAAGGATGAACGGGAAACTATTGCCGTTGAGATCAGACTACATTCATGCATTTTCAGAAGGAGAGATGTCAAATAGAGACAAGCAGGTAGAATGAGGCTGTTTTCCCACTGAAGGAAGAAATAAAAAATTCTCTGGGTTCTGCCATTGTGGTGGCTGGAGATGGACTCGGGAGATCACTAGAGTCTCACTCGTTAGGGAACGGGTGTACAAAGAAAAGTCTATTTAAAGGACTTAGCACATACAGAAAGTGCTTGCATGTCTGTTGCAATTTACTCCCTCAGAGGAATTTTGCGTATGTCCCAAGCACACAGCCCCATTTGGAGATGTTTCCAGCAAGTGCAAAGGATACAGTTACCACAGATGAAGAGGATAATGAAATATATACAGACTATCATGCCTGATGATGACGGGCCACCATATGCCATTATGCCATCATACATAACAGCATTCCAGTCTTCACCTGTTAGAATCTAAGAAACAGATATATTATTAGTAACTCAACATCAAAAAGAGCAATAAAGAAATAGGTTTCCTCTGACTACAATACACAATAAGGCTAACCTTCTGTATATACAAAGCAATACCATAATCTTTTCATGCACTGTTTTAAAATTTCCATTTAAATAAGCATCTCCTGAAAGCTTGGGTTTAACTCTACTAGCATTTATTTTATGTTACACATTTACATCAGTGAATTCCAAAGGCAAAAATAATAAAAATAGAAGACTATAATTTTAATGATTTTGGCATGCAAAAGTAAGAGCCCTGATTTTCACTAATGCCATGTATGTGGTAATGCCCACAAATGTTCATTACTCTTGAAAAATCAAGTTAGTATATGTTTTAAGGTTATGTTGGTTTTTTTTTAAAATAGTGGCCACAAATCTTTTCTAGTATATGCTGTTTGTTAGTCCTGCAAATTAGTCTACCCAATTTTAGCTTTAATAGGGACTGGCTGCCTTATCATAAATTCTATAACACACATACCACACACATACACTATTGCTACAGCTTTTGAAGTTGTAGCTGTTTTAAACTGAATGGAGCTCAATGCTGTGGGACAATTACTTGATTTTCTTACTGGCTATTGTTTCACACAGTTTCACCGAAGTCTAAAAGGATTTTACAGAAATTTGTTGCTTAGTTAAAAGGATAGTTTACACTTAGGCAACTCCCCTTTTTCTGTACTACCAACAGGTTGGTTGCTCCTGAGTGTATTCTGAAACTTAAGGAAGTTCCTCTGAAAATGAGGCAGCCTAAAATCTGAATAAAATCCAACTCAGCTGAGTTAGAAAGTACAGCTTTAATTTTTTAAAGGGGCAATGTCAGGTCAAATGTGGACACTTTTCCTCTTAAGGAAATTTCTCATTTAAGATTTCCTTATGTTAAAATTACATGGTAAGATTTTTTTGCTTGCTCTGGGCAGCCACCATATGATATTTCTACTGAAGAGATAGGAAGTTGACACAAAGTTGAATCTTGCAGGGTCAGCTTTAAACACTCACATACAATGTCTGAAACCAACATTGTGGTAATGTGCAAAGCTGAATGTAAAATTGGCTAGAAAGATGAAACCTATTAGCCTAATTCCAGTATCCAAATTGGGAAAAAATAAAAAAAAGGATCATAAAATAGTGAGAAGTGAACTGTAAGTATGGCCCTATCTTTTCACAAGTAACAGACAAGTTGATTTAAAATTTTAATAAACCTGACAGTGTCTCTTTAAAGAAATTCATACTTATTTTTATATTATAGTAAGTAATATGACCCATATGCAAATGCTCTCTTACAATGCTTCTCATTTCTTCCTGCTTGGCAATAGCTGAACTTCTATATATAGCTAATTAAAGAAAACAATTTGATTAAAATAAAAATAACATTCCACCTCTTCTTCTAGTCATGTATTTGATGGACAAAGGAGATTTAATTTTGTGAAGTAATATGACAGCTATGTTGCATAGATAGATCAAATAAGACATGACACAAATGGTACAAATGGTGCAGAGTTACTAGAGTTACTGAATTTAATGAGCAGAATGCTACTCAAAGTAAACTAAATAAATAGTATTCGTGATTTTATTTTCAGGCAAAATGATCACTTAAACAGTTTTGTTGATCATCAAAGGTAAAATGTTTCATACAGGATGAAAGAAAGTTACCTGGAATACAGTTAAAAGAGCTTGTGGAAAATTATCGAAGGTGCTCCGTTTTGTTTGAGTTTCATCAAAATTAAATTTGCCTCCAAACAGCTGCATTCCAAGCAACGAGAAGATTATGATGAAGAGGAAAAGCAGAAGCAACAGTGAAGCAATGGACTTCATTGAGTTTAACAAGGATGCTACCAAGTTGCTCAGGGATGCCCAGTGCCTATAAATTAAAATGCGTGTGTTAACACACACCAAAAAAAACCCCAAACAAAACAGTAAAAGAGCAGAGCATGATGAAGTATTACAAAAGAATTGCTGATCACCCTTCAGATATCCCTAAAGTTAGCAGTATTAGTTAATCTTACCTTGTTACTTTAAAAATACGCAGGAGACGAACACAGCGAAATACTGAAATTCCAAGGGGTGACATAATTTCCAACTCCACCAAAATGGTTTCAACAATGCCACCACAAACAACGAAGCAATCAAAGCGGTTAAAAAGAGAAACAAAATAAGCCTGTAGGCCCAAGCTGTACATCTTTACTAACATTTCACAGGTGAACAAAGCCAGAAGAACCTTATTTGCGATATCTGGAACAAAACATATAAAACAAAATAAGACATTCCAGAATTGTCTTATAGAATTCATTTTTATTTTAACATAATAGTACTATACTTTCTATACTAGTTTGCAGCCTTTTGCTTAAGAAGGAAGTACTGGGTTTTTATGTTGGAATGTTTTTGATGCCTAAGTGATGGAAGTTACACAAGGACGTAAAAGCTTCCTGCCCCCTATAAACTATCCATATTTCCAGTTTGCTGTGCAGTTCATGGCTGCTCAACTCACAGCTGGAGTCCACGCTGTAACTTGAGCAACACAGCCCACAGCATGTTCTCCTGTGCCGGTTACCATTTCCCTCCTCATCTTTCAAGCACGGTTTAACAATAAAAGTACAGGTATTTACAATTTAGTATTGTCAGTTTTTTGCTGGTATGCCATTAAGTTGTGTTACAGTTGTGGAAATCAAATACATTCAGTCATTTCTTGTATCTCCCTTTGGCTGGGCTGAATATTCTTCAGGACAGCAAACAACAACAAAATGGCAAAGTACAAAAGTACGTAAGAGTGGAAGTATCCATATTCAAAAACAGGACAAATAATTTTTGATTGTACCTTGGATCTGGGTCAGCCAGTCAGGTTGATTATAATGCTCCGATGAGATAGTTAATGTGTTCAGAAAGACCAAGACAATTACAAGCCAATAAAATGTGACAGATTTTACTGCAGCTCTACATTTTCTTCGATTAAATCGATTCCAGCGACGCCAGCGTCGACTGAAAGTTCAAATAAAAACAAATTTATTATTATACAGAAAACACATACAGACTTAAGGAGGGTTTCTTCTGTGTAGAAAACAAAGTGCAAGTATGTATGTGTGAGCAGGTGTACTTTCATAAGTATGTGCACAATACTTCAGGTAGCTGTGTAAATTATTACCAGTTGCAGATTAGGGAGTTCTAATTTGTTACTCCTTTTTTAGATTCATTATAGATTTTCAAGTGTAAACTACAACTTCTGGAGACTCTAATTGCCTGTGACACAACTAGATTAAGCTGCATTTAACATTTCATTGAGTAACAAGATACATCTGTCTTCCCAGGCCCTATAAACTTAATAGCAGTAAAGAAAAGCCAATGAAGCAACTTAGAAATCAAACTAAAGTTAGTCTGAAAATGTAGGCTTTGAGTTAAACCACAGGCACAATTCTGGCAGGATTAAACAAGGCAAGAATGTTAAGGTCAACTTTTAGAAATCTACCCTACAATGTTAGAAATCTCAGTCAGCAACTCCTAGAGATGAATAAGAGTGACAATCAAGGACAAGTAAACAGGCCCCATCTAGATACAAGCTGGATTCACAATTGAGGGTATCAGCTTAGCTTTGGACTCATAAAACTAGATTTAATTTCTCTGCTTCACTTCCAGGAACTTTTGTAAACCAATTAGTCTCCCTGGGTTGCATTTCCATTTGTGAAACAGGAAGAAAAATATATTGCTGGGTCACAGGAAGAGAAGGATTAGGAAGCACTTGATATTACCTAAAAGGGAGGCATGTAAAATTCACACACCCAGAACTACAGCTGTGGACTCAGATAATAAATTTTAGGAACCAAAACTGCTTCATACAAAATTCAAGGAACAGAGCAGGCACAGACTCCAAGGGAAGCTTGACCTAGTCTTAAAACAGCAAAGAACTGAGAAGGCTGTGCATGTATAAGATTATTTCTCTATAGCTTCACTATCAAGCCTGTCTAGCACAAATCTGTTGCGATGGAAAGGGGTGGTCTGCTCTCCTTGTTCTGCCCTCTCCTTTCCCTTTTGCCAAGACTAGCCCTAATGAAGTGAGCCAGACCTAAGAATTGAGGGGTGGAAACCAATTTCTCTTTTTCTGGGTTGATTTTAGCTGGCCAGTTGTCTGATCCAATTCATTGCATTGCCCCATCACAGAAAGAGCAGGAAGAATGAGAGGCTGAGATAGGGGAAGGGCACTGCAGCCCTTTTGGCAGTACCCAAACAAGGAGCTATGGCTTTTGAAAATTGTTACAAATAACTAGGTGAATTCCTCAATAATTTTACTATCTGGATTAGGAGATATTGTATTTAGTAAGTATAAAATCAGAAATGCTTTAAAATCTATCTCAGAAAACAGAACAAATATGCAATAACACCAAAAAATAACTGAGCTTGGCACTGCATTCAAGCATTAACTGAGTTTTCCTTATGCATCTTCAAGTACAAACTTGTAGCAATGGAAATTAATAGTTGTTTCAGGTATCAGTATAAAGACGTTTCAAGACTTTGCAGTATTCTAACCATTTAAAGGAAAAATATCCTGTCCTGACATAAATCAACACAGTATTCAAGAACATTCTTATCTTGCCAGTCTCCTGTCAAACAGCACTATGTCTGTAGCCATCATCAGGATGGCTCACTCCCTGAGTAGGTAAAACAGCATTTTTTTTACACTTACAGAAGATCCCATCACTGAAGTCAATGAGACAGGAATAATATTGTTTGGGTATCTCGACTCATAGGAGCCAAAAGCAGTCTCAAAGTATATAAGTCATAGCTCTCTGAAGCCAATGGGGCTTTTTCTTTTCCCAAAAGGTCTGTGGAATTAGTGACAAAACAGTATAGCTAAGTAGCGCACATATGAAAATGCTGCCAAAGGGTATGCAATGGCATTTACATGTAGAAGTGTATGAATAACATAAGCATGTGTAAAAAACCTACAGAAATAAAGCAAAAATTCAAAAAGGGTGCATAAGACTAATTTTCTACCTTCATTAGATTGGTACAAGTAAAGAAATAAACAGTAAGTAGCAGACTGAAGTAGACGGCCTGTTGTGCCAGGAAAACCTGTGGCTATGTAAAATAGGAAAACAAATTACGCTACTTTCACTCAACAATCTCCTATTTTTTAGTACCCACCCCTCTAATTTTAACCAAATAGCATAATTTTTTTCTGGAAGAATTAAATGTACCCTTTTATTTTTGAAAAGAAATTCCATTTTCATAAGTTTGCAATGATATGATACTGTTTTCATGAAATTATCAAGCATTTTTCACAAAATATAGCAGTTGAATAAATATTAAAATCACAGAGGACACTTACAGTTGACACAGTTTGTTACAACAAACCAAATTATTCACTGCTTTTGTTCTCATTAAGTAATTTATTTTTTTTTTCTTCATAAATATTTAAGAGCAAATCATTATTCATACAAATGTGTTCCCAATTTCACTTTCATTCACTCAGGTATTCATGTTTAGTTGGTCCTTTAGGCCCTGGTCTTAAATTTGTATCTACACATGGGAAATCCAGCCTTGCATTGAGTCTGACTGAGCTCTGTCAGTCAGCCATGCAGAATCTATGAAGTTTAGTTTGTTTACTGGCTGTTCACGGGTGTTTGTGTATTGCTACTAATCCTATGGCAAAGGTAGGAACATTCATTTTCAGACTATATTGTATCAGCAGCCTTTCATTATTACATGATATTTTTCTAAACTGGACTTTCTGTTTAGAATCACATGCGTAATCTCTGTATCTGCAAAACTGGCGTGCCTCATATTTTCACCAGTAAGCTCACAGAGAAGTAATTATTAATGCCCAAGACGAATTATTCTGTAATTGTGGGTGCTAGTGTCTGTGCAGACACCCTAGACTTCACTACTTTTATTTATAAGATATGGGACAGAAGAATTGCACCAGAATGCTCACTTGTTATAAAAAATAGAAGTCTTTGAGTCATTTCTGTAGTTACAGGATTCAGGGCATAGTACCAGCTTTTTAGCGTGATTTGAAGGTTAATGTGATTATATAATCACACTGACAAGTGAGGAAGCAAATTCTTAAAAAGAGGGATCTTCAGAGGACATGTACAAATCTCCTCAACTAGCAAATCCCCACATTCTACTAATCATAGCTCTGTCACTTCCAGGTGAGGAGAAAAAAAACCCCACAGTTGTTCTAGTATCAAAACATTTCAAATTCCACCTGGAAGTTTACAAATAAGCAGCACAGAACATATTTACCCATATATATCGTAGCATAGTATGTTGTTAATATATACCTTCACTTAATAAACTGGCAGATAATTGCTATACCTTGCTAGGACATAATTCTCTTAACCAAGTACCCATCTGAATGTATAGAAACATATTTCCAAGGATTAACTTCTATTTCACTTGTGGTACAGCAGGTAGGCTAGCTTGCAATAAAAAGCATTTTCTATCTTGATCCAAAGGCAAAGACATTCATGGTCAAACCAATATCCTTGATAAGCTATGTCCTGGTTTACTTTGCCCTGAAACACAGTGTACTGCCATTGCAGAATAACATTCCCAAAGTTGGAGTGAGGATCAGGCCAGAAGAGTGAGAACTAGACCAAGATTTAGCATTTGGCTTTGAACGTGCTAGGACAGCCCTGACAGCTGAACACATAATCCAGGGCTTTGCTGCAGAACTGAGAGTTTCTGTGTTTTAGGTAAACAGAGCTTTTCAGAAACTAGCGATTCCAAAGAAAAACACCAAAGTTACATTCTTCTGACATATCAGAAAAATATGTTTTGCAAATATGAGATGTTATGTATCCAGAAGCAATGGGATGAGAACCATGCGTCTGCAGATCCTTATAGAGATAGAAGAGCAGATACACTCTGTTCTTAGTGGCACTGCAAAGCCAGCAGCTCTTCAAAGTGTGTTTTTCTCTGATAACAGATGTTGTCAGCTGGTTTTAGGGATCTGGGACATGGTGCAAGCCACATCTATTTGGAAGACAATGGCACAACTATAATTTAGAGCTCTGTTGCCTCAAAACTACTCCTCACATGAATACATTAAGTTCATAGGGATAGATAGTTCTCCAGTGCTACAAGTAAAGACGTGAAAGTTGAAGGGGGAATTCCCATTACCGAATTCAGCTTAAAAAGTTTAAGTATGATTGAAGACCTCAAGCAGCCGCAGACCCCTGTAGCACTTTCAAATGAAACACCAACATCCCATTGCCGATTGCCACAATTTCTATGAACAGATGCAGCGATACGTGTATGAATGAACTTCTGTGTGACTTGTGTTTTTTCATGCCACAAGAACAGATTCTGATCAAAGAGCTCATGCAAAAGACATTTAGGGCAGTGGCAGAATCTAGACATCTGGAGATACTTTGGTGACTTTCTGGCTTGGAAATAAGTTTTCTTTCAAATTGATGTGTTAGTTATGAACATTGATTGTAGAGATGGATAGCACTGACTGCTGCTTACTCACTGCTTGGACTATTAAAAACATCAGGTTTGGGCAGAAATTTTCTTTTCTCAAAGATGACGTAGCAGCTTTCATTTAACAGAGCTTCTGGAGTTCTCTTTTTCCTTAAAATACGAATAATGGGCATGGTTCAGAACATAGGCATTACTTTCCTTTCTCTGTGATGCTTCTGTGAGTCCCCACTGTGCAAATAGACCAAATTTGGAGAATGTAGTACAATAGCAGTCTATTGCACTGCCTGGTATTTGAAGTTTCATGTGACCACTTCATATTCCAGTTTCATCCTTTAAAACCAGCATGAGTAGGCTTCATAGCAATACATAGTATGCTATAAGGTTGATTGGAGACAGTCTCATGATTCAAAGTAATCATGCTTGTTTGGGATTCTCAGCTAATGAAATACTAAACAAAGTGTTCCATTTGTTCTACTGTTATGGTAACAGGAAGCAACGGCAAGAGAAATTACAGACCATTAGCACACTGAATCACTTCTCTTTATTAAGCTAAAAGGAGTCTCATCTCTCATAATTCTCATGAAGGGTTAAGCTCAAAGGTCTACATGGACATAACTGGTTCATTCAGCTGGTGTAGTTAAGGCCAGCTTCTGTAGCAGAAGGCATACAAGAAATGATACAGCTTTTATAACTAATAATGAAACTTCTAATAACTTGAGTTGTGCATTCACTACCATCCTAAATGGCCAGATCTCCACTGGCCACAGTCTTCAGCACAGTGAGGCACCAGCTTGCTGGGTGATAGGGATGACAAAATAAGGCTTGATCATAGCGTCACATGAAAAAACTCTCAGTGTAGAAAAGCACCAGTTAACTGTTGCCTGGGAGCTCTTCTTCAAAAAAGAAAGACTATTCAGAACGAACACAAGTCCACTCCAACTGCTTGCAACTGGTCAGCGCTGGTAGGTCATTAGAGCTAGTAAGGCTAGTAGAATAAACCTGGGTTTGCTATTCCTCTTCATTGCTGCAAGGAGAATACACTGCTGTTACCAATGAATTACTTGCTATACATCCAACACTGAAATCAGTTTTACTAGGGTTAAAAAATTGGAATGATTCCAGATGTTGCCAAAACTGCTGATGCCAGATGTTGCCAAATCTTCTTGATTGTCCCTTTTTTTCACTGAAAATTTTCTGTGAAAAATATTTGTCCTGTGGGCTGTCTGCAACTGTAGGAGTGTCTTTGCCCTTCGTAATTCACTAAGTCTACCACTTGACTACTTACCTTAAATCACATAGCCTTTTTTGTTGTTGTTGTTCCTTCACAGAGTAACCTAACCTTTTTAAACAGAATAGCTCTTCTGTGTTTGTAATTATCCTTTCTAATTACTAAATATATGTCCTATAAGACTGGAAAATAAAATCAGAATAAAGAAACCTATTGGTTTTGTACTGGCACATCCAGGGTCTACAGTATCAGGACTATTAATTCTTAATTTTGCTTATAATACTTCCCTTCTGCAATCATACTTGAAAATAGAAAGTCGTATACCCTAATTACCCTAGTAAGTGAAGAGAGCGCCACAAAATCAGCAAAGCAAATCAGTGAGTCTCATTTCCAAAAGCGTTCATGGATACTTTACTTTTGTATTCACCAGTAACTGTTAGGAAGAATTTTCACACCATAAAATTTAAAGTACAGTAAATAAGGAATAATTATATGAGATAATCATGATGTGTAAATAGTCACAGGGAAAAAAAGTGATGAAGACAGAGGAAAATACTCACCTGAACTTGGATTTTGAGATGGTTTGACTAGAAGAAAAGGAAAACACATTTTTTAAAATGTGGAAAAAATAATTAACACAACTTTGTTGCCTTTAGAATTTTGCAAATCAATACATTGGAATTACATGTACATAAAACCAAGCTTTTAACAAAATGCATCATGGATGCTGAAATTCTATTGTCTGTTATTTATTTTCTGAAATACCATTCCTAAAGCTTTACAAATTTTCTAAGTGAGAGAAAGGAAATCTCCTTTAAAACTAAGTAAATAAACTGCTCATGTAGAAGCTGCTTGGAAGCCATGAAAATCTGAGCAAATAAATAGTGAACACCATGGGATATAGAAATACTCCCATACATTCAGTTATTGCCTAAAAAATACATATTCTCCAGATAAAGCACAATTTAACAGAAAACATTTCTTTTTACATGTCTTGGGGGACTTCCGTTCTGTTCTTATTATTTTGGACAGCAATTATACTTTATAAAAGCTTTCAGGAAAACACGACTCCACTGGAAGTTTAGTTGAATTATTTTATATCTTCTTGACTTGAGAATTTTAGGAGTGCTTTAATGCTGTAGTAACTGGTCTAATATTAAACTGCTGAAAGCCAGAAAAAACCCCAGTGTCATACAAACCTTGACTATTTGAAAGCAGTTTGGGCTAAATAAACAATGGGGAAAGAATGATTCTTTTAAATTTTGAGATTATGAGGGTGGGTACTTGAAAACAGTCCATGCACTCACCATAAACTCCCGCAGCATGCTGGGTTCTCTCCTTCTCCACTCACATTCTCTGTGTTCACTGATTCAGTTTCACTGGTGGGCATGCTTGCTGTTAGGAGACAGAAACTGCGTTAGATTGATAGCCAGACAAGGCATTACACAGAATGGGATCTCTTGTTCTATTGCAAGAATGCCTCCACTTTTTGCAGGTCTAAGGAGAGCTTGGAAGATCTGAGGAATAGCAGATGAAGACAGACACTTCATCAGTCCTCCTCTTGTAAGAAAAGAAAGCACACAGAATTCCAGAGCGTATTGTAGCTTTTTTTGTTTCTTTTCAATAATTCAACATAACTGCTGAAAATGCACTACAGAATACAATGTAGAGGAGTTTTGTAACAAAGATCATGCTGCCCCTTGTAAAGAAATAACCCTGAGCTAGATTTTTTAAGAAGTGTTCTGCTAACACTTTGGAGGTGCTTATCAATTTCTGTTGTTAACATGCTCACTAATTCCAAGAGATGTCATCAAAGTTCTTTTGAAAATAGAAACTATCACACTCTGATCATACTGACCACTCCATGCTTTTACTTCCATTATGAATTACCAAGGTAAGATGCTAGAAAGCAATTGTGCCTGCAAATACTATATGAGCAGCGAGGAAGGAGCACTGGGAATGGCAGAATGGGTACTACAAAGCATGATGAGAATTACTACTAATAAAAGGGGGATTATTACACTTGTTATAGAGCAAATTACTGTACATACAGCAGATCATTACTGAATAGTTAGCAATTGTAGCTAATATTTTTTTAGACGAAACTCATTTGCAGATTGGTCATCACCATTTATCTTCAAATCAACTGAAACAGAGGAAGGACAACATATGTCAAAAGGTGTTAGGAAATGATGAACAGCTGAAGTTCTCAATACTTCTTAGGGGAGAACACTACTTCCATATCTGTAAAGCAAGCATGAAAGGAAAACCTCAGGAACAAGAAAAGTATAAAATTAATGTTGCTGGTTTATACAGTAGAAATACCATATAAATTAGAAAAAGAGAGGTGGTAGATGCAGTGAAATTACTGTAGAACAGCAAGAACAAAAGAAAAACAGAGTATCTTAAAGGTGTTCCTGGGTGTAGCTTCTCCTTTTTTGATGGTTTGTTTGCTTTGTTTTGTTGGAGAGGTTTTAAGCCAATGCCTGTGGACCAAGAGTACTGAAGGCAGAAGGGCTACAATGCCTATTTCTGCTAGGGATGTCTCACTAGGATGACTCTAGTGTAAAGTCATATAATTTTTATTCGAATCTACCCAGACTTGATACATTAACCCACAGTAAGAAACACCAGCCCTTTTTGAACATGACCGCATGAAGAAAAACAAAGTACCAAATGGCGGAGGGGGGGGAATCTTTGTCCTTTGAAGGCAGTGTCAGTTCAGCTAATTATGAAATACAGCCAGAATGTTACTATTTCAGACAGGGCTATTGCTTTAGCTCTGTTAGTGACTTGCTGTCCTGGTTTTAGCTGGGATAGAGTTAATTGTCTTTCTAGTAGCTGGTATGGTGCTCTGTTTTGAGTTCAGTATGCAAAGAATGATGATAACAACCTGATGTTTTCAGTTGTTGCTAAGTAGTGTTTAGTCTAAAATCAAGGACTTTTCAGCTTCTGATGCCCA
>JAVJGG010000037.1:8227753-8265529 GCA_035590195.1 Aviceda cuculoides | reverse complement strand
GGGTGGTGAGCAATTGCACTGTGCATCATTTGTATATTCCAATCCTTTTATCATTACTGCTGTCACTTTATTAGTGTCATCATTATCATTATTAGTTTTTTCTTTTTATATTCTATTAAACTGTTCTTATCTCAACCCATGAGTTTTACTTCTTTTCCTGATTTTCTCCCCCATCCCACTGAGTGGGGGGGAGTGAGTGAGCCACAACAGTTGCAGCTGCTGTGTTACAAAAATGGAAGAGGGAAAAAAAAGAACCATAGACAGTTCAGTTTACATTAGAAATTGAGCTATCATTATACTGTAGTTTATATGCCAAAAAGAAAAACTTGACAGAAGTACTGAGAAAGGCACCATGTGGAAGTCTAGCTCCAGCAATGCTAGCAAGTCATTAAAACTTTAGCCAGAAGAAAACAGCAACACTGCATGACCACATCCACTCTCACTAATGCAAGCAACCTGGCAAGTCTTGAAAAGACTCAATTTCATGATCACAGCTTTTTAAAGGTGGTGTTCATTGGGTAAAGTACAGCGCACGGAATGAACTTTTGAAAGACCGACTGATCTCAGTAAGGCCAGCTTTGAGATCTTTAAACTGGTACTCCAGTATTCAAAAGAACATACCAAATTTTCTCTACTCTTTATTTACCTTTTGCCTTTATTTTACTGGCATCCTTCTGGAAAGATTATCTAGATTTCTAGATAGTATCAGCTCTCTTCAATTATGGTAACTGGTTTCAAACAAAATAATGCTTGCATTAGGCAATATAAACAACCCATACAGCATGCAGCTTAATATTTTCCTGAGTATATAGAAAATAGGTCAAATATATCAACTACTACGTTTTACTTCTGCAGATAAGAAAATAAATTGTTTTTCTCATCTTATAATGTTCACTATTTCTCTAAATAGTTTTCAGGTTTTGGAGCAGGGATTTCAAACGCCACTCCAGGACATAATATAACTAATGCATAGCTAAGAGCAAGTCAGTGTCCGTCAGCATTGGTATGTCCTAGCCAGCTGGAGCTGGAAGAAATAAATTCCATAATCCTGCGGTATGACAATTTAGTGTCACTGAAGAATCCAGAAGCAGGCTAAATTATACCCTGAATTATTGAATTGTGGTGGTCAGCATTGTTGTTGGAAATGTTTTCCTCTAGAAAGTATATAATTAATATTTTAAACTGGTTTAACTTCAGCTGTGCATTTTTGATCCATAGACTGATCTCATTTCCACACTGATGCACCTTGGGTAGCTTTCCGGTTACACATGCTGAAGGAAAAGAGCTGCAGAAGTGGAGTGATCTGCACAGCTAGTCAAATAATCGGTAATAGCTAGTGAAGAAAATCTTACAATTATTAAAAAAGATACTATACTAGCAAAATTTTAGATCAACCTTGCAAAAATGCTCAACTTCTGTCTGCTAGTGACATTCAACCAATTCCATGAGCTCCAAAATTCTCCTAATTCTTTCTCAAATCAGTACATGGATTTTCTGAATCCTTTACACCAAACTTTTGAGGTAGTCAAACAGGAAAACAGAACAACAACAAAATAATGCCCAAAGAGGCAACATTATCATTGCAAATTTATCTCAAATTGTCTTCAGTCTGCTATATGCCCAGAAAACACATCAGAAAGCAGTGGCACTATCTATTCTGACTGTGAAGCTCCTCAGGGTAAATTCAGTTTAAGGAGGAGCTGTCTAGAAGATGTTGTACATGATACTGTAGCAAGGTGTCTGTTTTCATACTGCAGATTTAATGTTGATACTATCAACAAACATTCTTACAGGCTCTCTCTTTTTATAGGCAGCCCATGGAAGCTCAATATGAGGTTGAATGGTTGCATAGCAGTGGAAGGAGAGCGAAATAATCAGTCTTCATTACAGAAGCATCACTGAACCTACCACTTCTAGCCTGAAGGACGACACTAGGAATCTTGGGAATGCTGTATACTCTACAGATGTGGTGCTTTTAATGGAAATAGAGGTAATGCAAAGCAAACTATTTTGGGTGGGATTTCTAATCCAGTGGTAGTCTTAAATTTGAGCTACTCAGATCAGCATAGCAGTCTCACAAATACAGAAATTAATAGACTTAGGCCACAGATTTGTACTTTGGAAAAATCCTATTCATAAAAGGTATACCTGCCCTGCAAGACACAGAGGAAATGAAGTCAGTGCACACATGCTGGAGAATGCTTTTGACTAGCAAGGTCAGGTACAAGCAGCGAGACAGCCTTTGCGGCCAGCAGATGACAGCCAGTTTTCAGCCGGTCCCATGCTGCTTCATGACTGACATCAGAACCTGAACCTGTGTGTTTAAAGGCATACCCAAAGTAAAATTGCAACCACTGCCTTTTGGCAATTTTTATGGAAAAAATATTCCAGCCTTTAAAGCTGTGTGAGCTATTAGAAAATATATATTGTTACACAAATAATTTCAAGCAGACTCAGTATTTGTAGAAAATTAGTCCATCAGGTCCTAGCAATTTCTGACTTAATATTCTGCATTCTCTAAAGTAACCAGATCAGATTTGTCAGCCTCAGTCTGAGCCACAATAGTGATTCTTAGGACAGCAAGGAAGTCAGTTGCTCCAATAACTTTGTTGTAGGTAGGATTAAAACTAGATCTCCTAATTACTACCATTGTAATTATGTCAAATCAATACATTTGCCAGTATTAAAAGAGTGTAGATTTGAAAATAACTATCATACTCTAAAACCCCTGTCTGTCTCCATTGTGGGTGGGAAAGAAATTGAATAAAACACAAATTGCAGAAACAAAACCATCAATAACAAGAGGAGATACAGTAAGAGTTTGTTATGTTTTGTTAGATTCTACATTAAAAGTATTGTAAAGAAATAGTAAATATTATCATCATACTGTTCTAAGCTTACACTATGATCCATTATAAAGCTCGTAAAATACTCCGATTAATTTCTTCACACCTGAATTTAAAATACATTTTTTATCTGGTTTACCTGACTTTTGAAAAAGAAAACCTATGCTTCAACAAGAAGAGTCACAAAGAAAGAAACTTCAGTGGAAATCTAAACAGATTAAAGACTACACTTTAGGAAGGTAGAGCACTGCAGCACCAGTCTATTTCAAACATGCACTTAAAACAGCAGAACTGCATGCATGAGTGTCTACGTGCTAAAGATGTATGTCTTTGTTACAGAAAATGCACACAATATGTGCTTTCAAAAGCTAACACATGAGATGCAGTATAGGCACAAAAGAAAGTTCAACTGCAAATCAGAACACGTTTTACCATGTTTATTGGAAGAACGACCAAAGCAGCTAAGTCTGCTTTTCTTCTTCTCTTCCATCAAATCAGCCAATGTAACCCCTTCGCGTTAAGTACATGTAATCCCAGCATTTACGCAGTAGGTGGCAGCAGTTGCAACGCAAAAAATAAAAAAGTGTGTATATATACAACACAAGCAACGTTAGGCAAAACAAATTGAAGTTACCGGCAGCATAACTAATCAGAGCTAAACCCCTCAACTCCCACTGAATTTTGTGTTTTGAGCTAAATTCGCAATGCTTTGAAGTCAGTGGAAGTTTTTTTCATTGACTTCAGTGTAACTAGCTATTGGTTCATAATAAAGACTTAACTTTTACTAAAGGCATATTTACAATTCTAATAGTTAAAAGACACTCCATTATTCAACCTAACTACATTTTTAAAGGATTATGTAAGAAGCTATTAATCACTGATATATCAGCCTTTGAAATCTGTACCTTTTCCTGCCATAGAGAGAAGAGATCTTCTGTATCCTAAATCCAGAGCTGCTCTACATCGTTGAAGAGCATTATGGTGATCTTCCATCACCATAAATCAGCAGTAATCTTGATCACTCAGAGGTTCAGGTATTCAAAGTAAGAACGTAGCTAGATGCCTAGAAGCCTGAAAATTATTATTTTGCCTGTCTTGGGACCCGGCCCTACCTTATGCTTCAAAGACAGTTCTAGAAACACATCACCAGTATATGGGGACTAAATTTATTTCCTAAGCTTGCTACTCAAGATCATTCACTTGGTGATAACTAACTAAGCTTCACCTGACTCCCAAACAGGTATCTCATTTTCATAACTATGCTCCTAAACCAAAACCTTCCCACAGAATAACTGGATAGATAGCTTGTGCTGTCTCTCATCATACCTCCCCATGCAATGTGATAGGCAGCAGAGCATGTCTTGAATGCAAGGAGGTGGAGAAATTCAACAACCCTTCCTCCTTTACACTCTCTTGCAGCTAATATTAAAAACGAAATTCCAAACCACATATTTAAGCACATGTGCACAAACCCAGGAGTGCTAGGAGATTGCCTATTTGCTGCAAATTTCCACTCAAAATACATATTCATGCCTGAAATTAAATTATTGGTATTTGCTTTAAAGTTCCTTTAATTGCTTGCCTTCTCCTAATTTTACTCTGCAAGTCTCCTCCAACTCTTAACTTACCCTAAAATTATGTCTAAGTTAACAGTTTAGAGCCAAAAGCTCTCTCAAAATCAACAACTATGTAAACAAGTATTTTTGATTTATGAAAGGCCTATATAACCTAGAAACTGTTTAAGGAACGCTGGAGCAAATGGGTTTTTTGCAGCACATTAAGAAACATCCAATCTGAACAAGCTGGAAAAAGTTCCTGGTATTTCACCTGCAGACACACAGCATCACCTACAAATCTGCATGACAGTCTGGTACAAAGTGTACTTGCTCCATGAAGTTTGCCATCTTTTACTTCTCAGTCTTAGACTTTTATACTGATACTCAAACCCACAGTTTATGTATTCCCTCCACACAACATTAGTAGCAATATCAAAGTGTAGTGAACTCTTTGGCCTTTTTGCTCTGCTCAAGATAAAAACTCCGTGCTACAGATTTTCATATAGACATAAATTATTCCTTTCTGGGTGATGCTGGCATCAACATCAACCCACAAGTTGCCTTCCAGCCTCTCATAAAGTCATTGCTTCCTTCCAGTCAGTAACACAGATTCATACCCTGCTTTTATAGCAAACTAAAGGACTAATAAAATTCTGAAACTCAAAAATATAAAGATTTTTTTAAAACTTCACTACGTGCAATTCAGAGATAAGTTTAAAAACAGATACCTCAATATCAAAAAATGTAATTTTCACTATTTTACTGCTTCTGCAAAGTACTATGGTTTAGAAGAATAGTTCACGACAAATTAGCAGAACTAGAATAAAAAGAACAGTAATAATGTATTATTTCAACACAGAAAATAATATTCTGAGTTGCCTTTGACAAACCACTTGCAGGTGCATTTTCTTATATATACTCTGGTATCTAAATGAATAAATACCATGACTTTCTGGAGTATCACATGAATAATAAGGTGCTATTTAGCATTAGTATATATACTGAAATTTCTACTTTAATCTTACATTTAGTATTAAATCGTAAACCACATCCTGAATCCATGTTCTCATTTATGTACAGCACCTAAAATTCTCATGAAAATTTTAACCACTACTATGTAAACATGGCTAAGAGGCTAAAATAATCTCTGCTAAACTATGGCATTAAAATACTACCCCTACTTGAAATTTCTGACATAGAGAAATCTATTATAACTTTTGCAGTTGTTGCAATATCATGAAACTAACTTTTTCCTTTAAATAAGGACTCAGGTCAGAAGCACTAGAGGGCCACTACAGCATAAACTACCTTTCCCATAATACTCTATACACTCCTATTGAATAAATATATTGTAAGTAAGTGATAATTATATTTCTTAGTATCAAACGAAAATCCTAAAAGATTTCATTTATTTCACACTCAGTTAATAACATCTAGTAAAAAAAGATTTTATACAGTTTTCTTGAATATCAAAAAGAAAGATCCAGAAAGTCATTTCCCTACTTCAAATCCCCCAAAAATCCTCATTATTAGCACAAGGTTATTTCTTGACTGTAGTTTTGGTCGTATTTTTTTAAGCTTTTTATATTATTATTTTTTCTATTGCATGCACCTACAGGCAAACACATATTCTTTTTCACTAAGGATTTAAAATGACACTTAGTGGCAATTTGCTTGTAAGCACTAAATTTTTACAGAACACAAATAAAGTAAAATTTTTAAGTCTCAGTAGTGATTGAGTGCAGACAATGATTTTGACATGGACAGCTCAGAGCAGAATTTTGCTGTGAGATTCTGAACTATCTTCCAAGACTAAGTATCAATATATTAACGGACCCTGCTAACAAACATTTTTGCAAACTGGAAATCACAAGCTACATCAGATAGGCTATATTCACCCCAGTGTAACACCCTTAAAAGCAAACTGTCCCACACAGAAGTAGTACAGAGTAAAGAACACGTACTGTTCCGCTTGCCTTCTTCATCAACCTCTTCATCATTCTCAGGGTCAATGTCTTCTGCCTGTGTAATCCAGTCTAAATATCCCTTCAGATCTTCTTCAAGCTGCTGTTTCTCACGTAGCTTCTGAAAGTCCCCTCGGGCCTTGGCTTTTTCTCTTTCCTTGGAAAATTCTCTATCAAATTCAAATAAAGCAGAAAAAAACCCTGACTGTCAAACTCCCAGGCATTTTGGCCTAGGTCTTGACATTGCAGGATAACATACTGACATAGAAAATGAACTGAATAAACTACACCGACAATTTGAGTGCTTCTTTGAAAACAAGACAGTGGTGCAAAGAAGTCATGGCAAATCCCTATCCCATTATATCAAAACTTCCAGCTTTTAAGATTTAACTGAAAACCAGGCAGTATTCTTGACTCTTCCCATATGGGAAAAGGAAATTCTGGCAGCAATTTCTAAAACCCTCCCTCTTCCAGCCACAGTTTATTGGCCATGTCCAAACATACTTATTTCAGTGCATGCGTCACAGAATTCCACTAATGTGCTTTCTCAGTTACATCATGCACAGACACCTGTGTTGTTTAAGATCTGGATGCTTTGCCCTTTCGCCCTCTGTAACAGAACCTAGAAATCCCAATCTCACAGATCAGAAACACATCCTTTTATATAAACCGAATCCTCTGTCTCATTGTCCCAGTTGCAAGACAATGTATTTTGACTGTCTGTCTAGTTTAGTTCATGATTTGGGTCAATCCTTAAATTATCATGGAATGATAATTAAAATAATTAAGTCATGCTTTTTGAGAAGGAGATTGGATAAAATGGCCTACTGAGGTCTCTTCCAACCTGAATTACCCCATGAGTCTATGAATCCCTTAATGACATATGCCTCAAGACAATTATCAAGTAGATTCTTGTACCATGACATTTCACATGCCAACATTATTACAACATTCGGTGTGATACACAGCTCCAAACACGTAACTCCTTTCACTAGAAGGATCAAACATTTTCCAGTTTATCCGAGTATCAATATGTATGATCAGGGGTAGGCAAGCATCTTCTGAACTGTATTGTAACTATGTACTGATTCAGGATTTAAAATCAAGCTTGTTCTAACTTGTTAATCTTACAATAGGGCTGAAATTAAACCTAAAAAATGGCTATAGTAATTTCATTTACTATGAATTTGCAACCCCTTTATTTATTGTGAACTTTCACTTGAAAATATTCCCCAATTAACACACTCTTAAGGGGAAATTTATTAAGGCACTCAATAATATTCTTTTTCAAGTGGAAAAATATTAGGAAATTAGTGTAAGACTTGCAAAATATTTTAACAAGGTGAACACAATTGTCAATATGATGTTGCCCTGTGAACAAAATACAGCAGGATAATAGAAAGTCTTATAATTTTTCAACATAGTATTTCAGGTCAGTGAAAGACATTTTTATTTGGAATTGCAAAGATATAATCTCTCCAGCATTTGTGGGTTTTTTTAATTGTTTTATTTACAGTCTTCAAACACATCTTTTAAACACTAAATTTCTGCTTTGACATTAGTAAATTTAAGAGTTAAACTCCTTACACACAACCATAGAGATTTTGCATTTTTTTTAATGTTATGTTGCGGAAGCTAAAAAGCTAAAAACCTTTCTGTTGCTGAAGCTGAGGCAGGCACTACACCTTTTACAGCTGAGGACTTAATTCAACGAAAATTTGGTTTGGCATGTGGAGATCATCCTGTTCCATCTGATGGCACTGTAATGAAGCTGAAGAATGCCAGTGCTTGCTTTGCATTTGGTACCCATCACCTATCATCCAAGGACAAGGTCCTTCAAAAGGCCATCTCTTCACAAAGATGCTTGTGAAAGACAGCGAGCTCAATGAATCTCACTGAGGGATAATTGCTTTAAAAAAAAAAAATTCATTGTTTTGGCAGATGCTGTCAAAAGCCTATAAGAAATTGTTTCGTTTCTAGAATGGTGGGTTTAAGCTTCTCTCAGAGACAGTACATCCTTTGCATCTGATTGAGGCAACATACTCGCGACTCTCATTCCACAGGCAGTATCTTTGAAAAAAGACCTATCACGGCATAGTATGAACTCAGAAGTAACAAGCCTTGCTACCTTTAACTAATTATTTGTGTTTCATTCAGTTAAGTTCTTTGGGTGTTTTTCATTAGGATGAAGGATATGTGATCTGTGTGGGTAAAGTAAAATGAAAGTTGCCGTTATTATATGGAGTGAAGTGAAAGAAATAATTTTAAAATGAAACAGTTGGCAAGGCTGATACTTTCAACAGCTCTTCACCCATGACTGAACCAACTTTTAACTTTGACTTTACATTAAAATGGCTGCATGCAGAGAATTAAACACAGGTTTTTTATATACACAGCTAACTATGACCTTTCCCTTTACTGCAACATAGAAGTCAGATATTGTCTTGTTAAATGCTGCTGCAATTTATTAGTAGGGGGAGATGCAGTGGTGTTTAATTTCCATGATATTTAAAAATTTTACCTTTTTTTTAAAACCTGACTGTTTGCAAGGAAGTATAACACCTGAGAATACTGCATTTTCTTTAGGGGAGGGAGGAATCTGGCTCTGTGGTTTTTTTTTTTCTATGAGTCACAATGAAGTGACATCCCTCAGACGCATATGTGTACATATTCCTTTTACTGAAATACCATGAATAAGAAAGTGGAATTAAATGGAATTGGAATGTAATGAGTTTCTTGTTAGCAGAACAAAAGCATTTTTTTTCCAAGAAACAAGAAATTATTTGAAAAAGATGATGGGGGTGCGATGAGGAAAGAGACATCGGCTCCTTAAAGCTTCTGACAAAGAAATTTAGACAAGATATTTGAATATTTAGAGACAGATATACAGACATTGGCTGATCTCCTGGAAGGAGGAATAAGCAAGCTGCTTGTGCAGCATTTCACGGCTATGGAGAGCATAGGCTGGGTCCAGGGCAGAAAGAAAAAGCTTTTGGTTATGCAGGCAGCATAGGTACTAACATGGTTAGACTAATGGCCTGAACTGGCCTCCCCGACCGTCACCAGCCCAGTGCTCCGTCCAGAAGCCTATGAAGTTGACAGGCTTAGGAAGTGGCACCTTAATTGTGGTAAGTGGCCTCAAGCTCTGTGAATATTTGGTTTCACAAATGCCTGTGCTAAAAACTAACTTCAAAATACATGTTACATTCTGGATTGATAAAATTACCTGGATCTGGCATTTGAAAGTGTGTATTTGGGGGGGGTGGGGGGCTGTTCATTGACTAAACCGACAAAAATGGTATTCAAAGGGCTCTTGTGACTATGCTAGCATTCATAAGGACCTCTCCACTAAAATACGTTTTAAATTAGTCTCCACCCAAGTTGCAAACTGCAACATCCTGAGGAGCTATTCTGATTTGACAGCAGCATATATAAAAGGAAAATCGGGCCTATTGCCTGTAAAATTTCAGTTTAAAAATAAAATGGATTTAAGTAGTTTTCATAAAGCATAGGACTCAGTGAACATGTTTTTGTCCAATTTCAACAACTAGAAAAAGCCAAGCCTACTACTGTCTCATATTTTAAAGGATAATATGCTTTAAAATTAAGACTTTAGGCTAGCAGGTCTAGAAAGAGCTTTTTGCAAATCTCTACTTTTGAAGAATCTTATAAAGTGGACCTGCATAACTTGTATAACACCACCTTGTATAATTACCTGTTTGCCTTCAAAAATATCTTTTCTTCAAAACAGTCTGTTGCTATGTAGATGGAGGCAATTCAGGTTTTGATTTCACCGCAAATGTAAATAAATCAGATGACCTAGCCCTTAGCCAGCCTAATTTTGATCTAGTTAAATATGACTAAAAATTGCAGCACATGACAATATCCTGTAAACTGGGTAAAGCTTCAAATTGCAGCCACAGCATAAATAACTCAGTCAATTGCACCTGCAGCAGAAAGGAGACATCACTTGCAAAATAAAGCATTGTATGGAGACTCACCTACATAATCTAACTTATTATTAGTGATAACTATGCTACTATATAAAATGCAAGTTTTATTTCTACTGCCCCAAAACTCCTTGTATTCCTGCAGAAAGATGATCTCAGTTCCCTGTTTAGGCATACCACCATCATCATCAATGGTTGTTGAGGCTGAAGCATATAAAATGCAGGCTTTGAGGTCATGCTTCAATAGTCTGGGGCAATCATTTTCATGCCAGGTTTTTCTATCTTCAACAGAGTGAAATAACTTCTGCTGGTATGCATCTGCTGGGAATGGCTGGATACAACATGATGGTGACAGGTGACACCAAGGAGTCAGCAAGGAGTGACAGCAAGGTGTACCTACTGGGACTCAATTACAGCTCTCTGGTTCTCACACCTTAATTTGAGGCAGGGCTATAGTAACCAAAAATCCTAAGATGACAATTTGTCCCTTCTCGCTGTAATTCACAGACATAATAACTAAGGAGACACCTATACTGGCTTCCTATCCACTGAAAGTTCTTCCACGCTAAAGGCTACACACTTTTCATAAGGAGGGTTGTGCAGCAACATGAGTGTTGCTGTACCTTCTGTGCATCACTAGGCATTGATGATAGGAAATAAACAGTTGCCTTCAATGTCTAAGCATAAACCAGTACACTAATTCTTCACTGGGTATATGACTGCCCCTCTGCGTCACTGCAAATGCAGTGAGAGAGAGAGGATTCATCTACTGCAGTATGCAACTTACTGCACGCAGGGTCTGCTATGTGGAAAGTGTTATGCTAATGCTATATGTAGAACTGTCACCCAGACATCCTAGACTCTCATTTATTCACAGAGCACAGTCACAGAATAACAAAAATGTACTCACAGGAGTACAGTGTTGGCCACCAGACTCACAGAAGAGGTTTCACACAGTGGTAACCATACCAACCAACAAATTAGCAGAATCAAATCAGAGAACTCAAACTGCTCAAACTGTACAGATGAGCACGGACAGCAGCTCACAGCTGGCTGTAATGTGTAACAGATTTAGAGAAATATAAAAAAGGTTAAGTAACATCACATCTTTAATTGCTGGATATTTGTATCCATCATTGTTACCTCTTCTTTTAGAGATAACAAAACTCATAGGCTGAACACTGTAGAATTATTTCTGCAACACACAATAAATTCTAGCAGGAATTTTCCTTGAGCAAGGAGCATTGGGTTCTTGATGGGGAAATGCAAACCAGTGTTACCTACCCTTAGTTATTTCTATATAGTTCATTAGCAATTGACAAATTGTATATTCAATGGCTCCAGCACAACCCCTGTGTAGCAGAGGGCCTGTACAGCATTTTGTGCCAGAGGGCACATGAATGCAATGAGATCATCTGTGGGAACAGCAAGATAGGGAACAATTTCACAGAGCAAAAAAACTGAGATCTGATGTTTCAGACTGGTTTTATATCTATATATTAAGATGTGCTCATTCTGTCCTGTGTAGAGACCTGTTTGGCTCAGGACACGCTGAATTTCTTAGAGGAAGAACTGGCAGTACTGAGCATAGGACCATAGCGCAGAGTGGATTCACCCAACCATCGTGATGTGCACTGTCAACACGGTTTTGGAAACTGATGTGGTTTGTTACCTGGCAGTAGCCCATCAGCAAGCATCTCACAGGACTAATCCCTAAGAACCCTTGGTATGATAAGTTCAAACAGGACTGAAATAAAACCAGTTCTTATTCAAGAGTACTGAACTACTCCCACTGACTTTAGTGGTCTCTGTCTAAAGCAGTTGGTTAGAGTTACTGCTGTATACAGCTGAAAGTATTTGCTGATTATTTTTTGTTAGTATATTCGAATTGATCAATCAAGGATAATATTTCCTTGGCTTCTATCTATTTGTGTTTGAGTTTTATTTTTACCAGCCACACAGCAATCAAAAGAACCTGCTTTAGCTCACAACCTGCTGAGATCTAAAGCTGAAGTCCCTCTCCTCTTTTTGAATGTATATTCTGTTTATCTATGTGAGGGAGTTAAATTTTTATCCATAATTTTTTTTTACTAAGCCTTCGCTCTGCTGTGAAAAGGAACACTGTCAAAACCAGTTCATTTCTCTTCTGCTGAAAGACTATGGATGACAGTTCACTGCCGTTTTCTATTTAGTACATCATTATTCAAATGTCTTTTTCTACAATTTTTTCCATATATACTGTAGACAACAGTTCTTGGGTGTATAAGCTTATCTGTGCCAACATATTTTACATGACATTAATTGACAGGTATTGCCGTGACATTAGCATGGATGAGTACGTACCCTTAGCTTTTAGAATCATTATGTACACACATTGCAAATAATACTGTGGGAAAGAAATGGAAAAAACTAACATTCTCTTAGTAACCTGCAAGACTTGCATGTAGGAGGATGTATGTAAGGACATGTCAAAGCTTATGCTTTGCTGTCCTTTAGCAAGGCAATAAATTCAACTTACAGAGATTTATTAAAGTGTGTTTGAAAGGTCTTATTTGTTCCCATGGCTACCCAAAGAAATACTAATGCCTTAAGTAGAAAACACCGTCAGCGGAAACCATCCCCTAATGATAAGGGTTATCTTCAGGAATAGATTATAATGCATCATTAAAAGCCATGCCTCTTGATAAATAAGTTATGAAGTTTTATAATTCATTATTTTCTCTGTTCATAGTAAAACAGTTTAAAGCATGTCAAATTACTGGCATATTTATTTTAACTTTCAACACAATTTTAAAGGTACTTTCAGGAGGGTTGAGTATCTCTCAGTTCCCTTACTTTTTTTAGGTTTAGCTTTATTTGTTAATTTTCTAATAACCTTAATTTTATCATTTGTAACTCAACTTTCTAATTTCACTTCACTGTCTCTTGCACCAATAGTCATGATATGCTCTGGTCTTTTATCCTGGAATATTTGGAGGAGGCCTGTCCTCTGCTCCCAATTTCCGTGCCTAGTATTTTGTGACTTCAGAGAACACAGGCCCAGTATCTGCCTGTTACACACACTGTATGTAACCAAAGCTACATGCAAAAAAGGCTTTTGAAGCAGTCCACCACCCTTCACAGAGCTAGAATTGCTGGGCAGCTCCTCTGTGGCAATTGCTGTGCCATTCCATCAAGTCTGAAGTTGTCCCAAAGAGGCACTGCCTAATCCTTGCATCACAAGCAGTGGAATTTTACAAAGGAAAAAAAAAGATCTTTTAGTATCTCTTACAGACCGAACCCACTGCCTGCTTCTGGCTCAAAAGACATAGCAATCAAAATAGAATGTGACCATGTCATGATCACCCTGCAATTTCTAGGAGCCAAAACAATTATTTGGAGCCACATACAGATTTCAATATGAAAGGTGAATGAGCAAAGTGCAGACCAGCCCAAGATAATGAAAATGCAAAGATAATCTGAGTACACCTATGGCAGCTTTCCAGAGCTGCAAGCATTTTGCCCTGTATTTCCAAATATTGAAAGAATTCAAAAATGCAGTCTTATGGCGAAAGGTCAGCTGACAGTTCTAGGTGTCCAGCTAGATTCCTAAGAAATTCACTGTGCTGAAACAAATGACCAACACGCACATGTTTTGAACCACACTTCCAAACACATTACCAGATACATTTCTGGAGCTGGATCTAGAGACAATTTTTTCTAAAATGTTGGGGGAGGAGCTGTTTGTCAACTCTGTTCTCAGGCCAAAGCTACCACCTTCTTCAGAGCCCTCTGTTGAAGTCGGACCAAGAGCCATCACTAGAACCCTTTCCTAGAGCCACATCTATAGCTGGCTCTAGAGCCATTTCTAAAGCACTTTCCAGAAATAGATCTTAGGCCAATCTTAAAGCCCTTTCCCAGAGCAGGACAAAGGCCATTTCTTGAGGTCTTTTCCAGAGATAGATCTAGGCTCAATTGCCCAGCTATTTATGGGAGATGGATTTAGAGCATGTTCTGGAGCCCTTTCCCATAGCCCTGGCTGGAGCTCTTTGTAGAGGCCTTTACTAGAGCTGCTCTAGAGGGGTTTATCCCACAATCCCTTTCTGGAGCTGAATCTAGAGCCCGTTTCTGGAAAGCATCTCTAAAGCTGGGTCTAGGACAATTTGTACAGGTCGTTGCTGGAGCTGGAACCATTTCTGGTGTCTTTTTTAAAGCTGGCTCCATAATTTCTGAGATTGAACTAGAGCCTGAGCTGGATTTGGAGCCATTTCTAAAACCTGACCTGGAGTCTTTTTCTCGAATGCCTTTACCTGTAGAGTCCTGCAAACTGAAATAGCTTTTCAACTAAGAATTCACTTTGAGAATAATGTGAATAATACTGGTGTCTAATACATAGTAAAAATCAGAGTATTTTGAAAAAGCCGAATTACCTCAAGCCCATGAATTCCCTCCATCCTTGTTATTCAAGGGTGTATTTAGAAAAAAAAAAAAAATCTCCACAGTCAGCTTCCATGCAGAAATTAAAATACTTACTACATGCAGATTCCAAACACACATTATTTCTATTAATTTACACATCTGCTATTAAAAATATGAACTCTATCTTTAAGAATGCCACCTTCAGCAGGCAAAAACTGACATGGACCTCCAGGAAATACTCACCTTCAGAAATGGCTAGACGTAAAACAAAAGATCTCCCAAATCATCATTCTCATCCATTTGTACAGTATCTAAATACATCAAACATGCAGTGCACAAAAGGCATTACAGAAATACAAAGGGGCAGATGGTCACAGAGTAACAAAGGAGTGCAAAGAGAATGAATGAATATTTTAAAACTGCAAACAGATCAAAACAGCAGGCAGATTTAAATGTACACAGCATAACTTGATATTACAGGAAGTAACACTTTCATACAGAAAAGGTGTGTTAAGCATTCAGATTCTAATTCCAAAATCTGTATGCAAAGCCATGCTTTTCAAGTAAGTTGGCATAATTTTTGCATTCTTGAAGTTTGATTGGTTTAGCAAAATTTAACTTTCTTTGTAGATTTATCATAAACTAAGTTTCATGCTATGGTTTTAAGAGCATAAAACATAAAAGCTAGTAACTCAGAAAAAACAAAGAATGCATGTGCTACATATTCAATGCCGTGCTACATATTCAATGCCTGGCTTAGAATGAAAAATATTAGCTTTCTTACTAAGGAATACAAACACAGCCATAGGATTTTACTAGTACATCATTTTTACCCATAAAATTTAGACAGGTAGGTCTAAACAGAAAATATGTGAAAAATATTTATTATTTATATACAAATGTCATTTAGTGATCATAATAAATCAGTGTAATAGTATTCAATACTGGTCCTTGTCAGAGTTTCAAACAAGTATGCCAGGACATTTTCTTCACTTATGTACCAAACGTTAGTTTGGTATGATATGTATCTTTTAGGAATACTCTCTTTTCCTTTCTCTTTCAGCTATCAATGTCAATCTTTGGTGATATCTATATATACATCTCAGTTCACTAGTATCATTTTCTTCAGCATAGAAGACACAAAAATGGAGTGTTAGGAAGGCTCTTTCATATATTTAGGGCAAACATGGATTCAAACAATTCATCAAGCACCCTGAGCACTCTAGTGACACTACGACAGAAAATAAATTGAGGAATGAATGACTTTATGAATTTAAGAAGAGTTCACATCACACTTGACACTGCCATTTCTGTTCACTGGAAATCGAAGGCAAGCCAGCAAGGGTTCTGAAGAGCATTAGAACTCTACAGATCAAGCAATACCTAGAAATCAGTGGTGATTTCTTGCCTGCAGAATGAAACCCAAGCACAAGGGGACACCTATTCCCCTGCATTGTAACAGCATCTAAAGAACAAATCCATATATCAACAAATATCATACATATCATAATGTTGCAAACCTTATAAAATATTTTACATATATTAAATCAAATGTAAAGCTTAGCTGTGAGGGTGACTCTAAATTTCCAAGGCTTCAGTAGAAATGAACATGTGCAACAGATTACCAAATCCGGCACTACTTTCCCCTCAAATTATTTTTTAAAATGTTAAAATCTGAAACCAATAACAATTCGAGTCATGCAAGGGAAAAGGGGAATATTTAGTTAATTGTTACCACAGGACACCTCTGCATAACAGGAAGAAAACTAATTGCTGCTTATGACCTTCTTAAGGGCCAGGGAAAGGAACTGTGAAAACCTAATCCTCTAATGACTTTAGTGGAAAGTCTAGTCACACAGCAACATTAGGTAACAGCATCAAAAGAAAAAATAAATTACACCACAACTACCCTCATTTATCTGTCCTTTTCTTTCTTATTTCTTTTGTCCAGTATGGCTGTGACATGAAAGCTAGGCCTTTAGTTTTGCAACAATTTACACATTTGTCCCTGAATAAAACAAAGTCGATATGACTATAAATCAAACTTTACTGGGTAGGTTTTAGAAGGAAGAAATTAAATCTAAAAATCAGCAATGTGTTTTTAGGGCTACCTCTTTGCTTTTAAACATCTGCTTTGTAAAGTGATTCTGACAGTAAGGTAAAACTCTGCTTTCCCTGGTTACCTGTGTGCAACAGTAATCTGTCACAGATAAATGACTTATGATTTTAAAAAACACACTGCAAAACCACTCATCAGATAAAAACACTCTTGTAATGTAGTTATCGCATCAGTAACCGGAAATATTGTTTGATTGCTCAATTTTCAGGAATGTAATAATGCATTATAATTCCTTTCAAATCTAATGTACAACGTGGCAAAGCCATGAATAGGGCTGTGCACACAATCAGCAGTCTGATGACACTACCAACTACAGTGTCAGGCTGCTTTCTATGCAGGAGAAATTTTTCTGTTGGCTAGCAGAGATGGCACAGCTTGCCTAAGATTGCCAGAACAATATCGTTTGTTGTATAACTAAAAATTAATACATACAAGTATAATAATTTTCTTTTAGTATTCAAATGCTAGCAGGATCTTTTATTTATTTATCAGAAAACATCTTTACCATAAACTGGAGTTTCCCAAGCTCAAGTGTTCTAGAAAGCAGGAACTGGCAAAGGAAGTGGAGTTGGAACCTCAGTAAGGGGGCTTTTTAAGTAGAAAACCTTGCAAACTGTTGCCATAACCTACAGTTTTAAACCACATTATACAGCTAAAACTGACACCACTTTAGTTCTTGGCTGGAGTCTGGAGTACACAAACCAACAAAAACCTGTGACAACTTCCCACTGACAAGTATATAAAATTGATACTTGATCCTTGATAAATATATCAGCTTGCTGGTGCAGGTTGTCACAGCAATACACAGCTATACAATACATGAAGCACTAAACGCTTTGTGTCAACATAACCTAGTCATACTCTTTCTGTACGACAGAACTTGAAGCACTCATTAAAAATATTTTGCAACGTGACTGGTAAACACAAATAACACTTCAATCACTTTATGGATATTTGAACAAATCAAAAGTTGGGCTTTCAGAAAAGGACACTTGTCTGTAACTATAGGGGAGAATATTTGTACAGGTATACCACCCATCTCTGTGTGCAAAATAATGTTTCTCCCTGCAGGAACATGATAGGATAAGGAGATTAGTGCCTCATTTAATGAATATTTTTGGCAAGCATGGTGAACGTGATGTCAGACAGATACAGGCACTAGAATCACACAGTTCAGTTAAAAGAGCAAACACTGGTAGGATGACATAAGAATCTCAAGTGCATGCAAAAAAGCCATCACTGAGAAGCTTGAGTAAATGCAGAGGCCATCTTACAAATAGCAGTAGCATACACAATGTTAACTCAACTGCTTACCCACTAAGTACACCAAGAACCAGGTTAAGTACGAAAAATGAGCCAAGGATGATAAGACTAACAAAATAGATCCATGGCCACTCACATCCTATTGCATCATTTACCTGTAAAATGTAAGGAAATAAGTTATGATTCAGTCATTCATTAAACAGCAGAGTCCTTTTTGCAGCTGCCAGATCACGTAGGTTTCACCACTGAAAGTTTATGGCTTATTCAGTTCTTAAAAAAAAAAAATAAAAATCAACAAACATTTGTTTAACTTCTTTACTTACCCAAATTATGTTGTAGTTATGATGCCTTAGAGGATGAATTAAAATAACATTTAAATAAGTGCAGGAAAATTATTAGTCCTTTCTATAATTTTGCCACAAGGATGGACATGAAGAATATATACTGGTATGTCTAAACTCTGATTTTTGTATTTGTATGTTATGTATATGATAGCTATGGAAAACTGTTTCTGTTCTAATTAGAGAAGGAAGAAATAGAGATGGGATGGGAAAAGATGTCATCCCAACTGAAGTCTCACCTGTATAAAATAACCTGTGTGTTCATGGCAACTGAATTCAGGACTCTGCCTTCATGATGAAAAAGGTGTATGCTTACCCGCTCAATACACCAAGAACAAGATTTAGTACGAAAAATGACCCAAAGATGACGAGACTGACAAAATACACCCATGGCAATTCAAATCCCATAGCATCATTCATCTGCAAGAAATAAGATGATCTTATAGAGCAGATCACTGTAGTAATAGCAGTGAAGAGTCAGAGAAAAAGAGAATTTAATCATTCAGGTGAGATAGCATTCTATGCATTCAATCAGTATTTAAGGAACAATAAATACAAGAATGAAGGCACTGGCCACATTCACTTTGCATTTCTAATACATGCTCTAAAACAAAATACTGAGTGAACCTAGCATTCAGATCAAAAATATTACCAAACATGAATGGATCACTGCAACAGTTCTGTTCTTTAACACCTAGAATATGTATTAAATTTCAAATGTCACTAATTAAAATGATGCTTACAAAGTATATTGAAATATTAGAATTTTTATTTCATATCTATCCTAGCTACGTGAATGATCCTTTGAGAAAAAAAAACAGTAATAGGTATCTCAACAGTACAAGCAATATTGTTTTTTCTGTAACATGGAATTTCAATATTTTTTTCCTGAAATACTACAACTGGATGCAGTCAGACATTTTAAATTAATTCAGAAAGAAATACAACAGAATGAATTTCTGTAAAAACATGAACACAATTTTAGGAAAATGAAAAATTGAAATCAAATTTTAGAAACATAATGGAAACATGGAAATATTCCAGAAACACTTCTGAACAAAAAAAATTTCAAGATCAAGGTTAAATGAAGTTTTAAAAGTTGTTACTGTTTTGTTGGTTTTTTTTTTTTTTTAAACTAAGGTTGAAGTACCTGAGCTTTAAATACATTCTTTATAGACTCACACAAGCTTTTCTACAAAGACCTTTTCCACTGTCTATTCTTAGCAAGCTCATTATACCTATCAGAAGATGGACTTAAACATATTCACAGAAATCTAAAAAAGCCTATTCAGAAAACCAGGTATTTTCAAACACAGAGATATTGGTTTTGTGGGTAGCATTCAGGTGCAAAAAGAGATTTTGATAAGTTAAAATTCTGACTTGGAACTTCTTGGAAATGTCTTTTGTGGGAAAGGAATTATTCTGGGGTTTTTGTTTATACTGACAAGTTTGCATTAGATTCTTCTTAAGATGCTTTTTAGCCATGAAAATTCAGCAGACAAAAATTGCATGAGCATTCTAGACCAGATATGGCATTATAGAACAATTTTTGGGCAAACCTTTTCCTCTTCTGTGAATGCTGTTGTATTTGTTGTATTTGAAACTTGTGATTAGGCTTTGAGCTCTATTGATAATCAAGTTTGACTCCTGTCCTTAACTTTTCTGTTGGAATAGACATATCAAACATGGGAACAAATGTTTTTCAAACTGTACTACTTATTTTATTTTTTCCTCTATCTTTTAAAAATGCATCATAATTTCAGTTTCTGCAAAGTGGTCCTCTGGATAGTTAGATATAAGCACACGCATTAAGTCTTTGCAGGTTAAGACCCATAGGCAGTTTTCTTCAATAGTGATCTGTAATAATGCCACTTTATACTAACTAAAACTTCCTAAGTAAAGAAAGAATATTATTTTAAACAACTTCTTCATGCATTCTTTAAAATAATCTCTCTGTGTATCATATTTTAAAATGCTTTAGTAATTGAACTGAGGTACTGAAAATATCTTAAAATTACCTAGACTTGCTAGGAAAAAAAGGAAAACTGCAAAATATATATTTTATTAGGATTTTTTCCTTTTAAGTTCAATAAAATTATATTTTGGAGAAATTAAAACAGAGAAGGGTTATAGCCATTCAGAAAAGCTGGGATCATTACCTTCAATTTTAAAATTGAACAGTTGCATCCCATGTTTCCATAGTCCAATTCTGCAACAGCATATTCATATGGAAAATAAAGTCTTTCATAATGTTGTCATTATACTGACCTACTTATATTTAGTCTCCTGTGCAATAATTTTAGCAATACTTACCATGTCAGGTGTCTATGCTAAGGAGATCAGTTGTGGTGTTTTGGTTTTTATCATTCATGCCCATTCCTTCAGAGAAAGTCCCCTACATTTGAGAAGTCTCAACGATGAAGAGGCTCAGGTATTTACTAAAATACCCTATTGGCCACACTGAATTTCTGCTTTGTCCCAGTGTATGTTGCCCTTTGCATCTTCTTTCAATTGCAGGCATCTGGCCTTAAGGTTTAGGAATAAAATTTACTCAATGGTTTTTTAAAATGCATATTCATAATTATTTTATTACTTTAGAATTTAGTTTGCGTCATAGAAATGATTCATATGATACAGGCAAAGCGCTTTTCTAACAGTAGCTGATAAGAGCAAACATTTTGATTATATTCAAATACCTATGAATGCATTTTGCATCTAACTGAACTATACCACTAGCAAACAGTCATCCGCAAGTCACCAGAGTTCAGTGTGAAGGCAGAAATTCATCTGGTGTGGATGCCAACATTTTCCTGCTATCAATCTTTTTGAAAAACCTGGAAGAATAATATTTGCAATTTTACTTTGAAAAAAAAGAGCTCTGGGAGTCACCGCAATCCAACTTGATACATTCTTTTTGCTCACAAAGAAAACATAATGCTTGGCTTCTTGAATATGTTAACTTAGCAACCCAGGAGCAAAGTTGACATTTCCATGCTCTATTAGCATAGGCAACTATGATTTGCATTTCCTTCATTCACTTTATAGTACATAACATATGAAAAAAATTCCTTCTCGTTTATGCAGCTTGATTTTAAGCCCATTGTTTTAGGCTAATCCATCTAGGACTAATGCCCTGTGATGTAAAAATTGGAAACTGCAGCTAACCAGTGCTAGAAAAAATGCTTTGATTTGGGCAGATGCTGAACTAATTCAAAAGCATACCTAACTTAGGAACCCTTAATCTAGTAGAACACCTTGGCACTAATCTAAAACTGAATTCCTAAAAGCAACAGCCTGAAACTGCGTCTACACAAGAATGTTACCATTTAATTCTGGAGACAACTCTATTCAAGTAATGCATTGTAGTTTCTATTCATGAAGTAATATTCCTGATCGCATTAATACCAGAGATGAAGTATAAAAAGAAGTCCATTCCTTTTGGAAAACTTTGCTGCTCATTTCATGCATGTCAAGTGACATTTTCCATAACTTTCAATTAAAGAAAGATTAAAGGAGTCAATTTGCCTTCTGATTAAAAATTGAGGCAGAGCTTGCTTAATATATGAGCACAGGAAAATCTCCATCCTCAGAAACAAGGTATTTTCAGTTGAAAAGATTAATGCTGACTTCTCACCCAAAGTGCAGAAGAAGGAGTTACGAAGCCACAAATTCCAGGTGCATTGGAAGCTGCAACTACGAAACATGAACAATAAAAGCCCCTGAACTATGCTAAAGTAACACTACAAAATCTAGGCGTTATCATGTCTCAAATCCAGCAAAAAGTCCTGTAAGACTCCCATCCTCTGTGGCTCAGGGATGTACTATATCAAAGGAGGTGTCATATTTATTTAACGGCTCTCAATGGATTTGTCCCATCTCTTTTCCAGTCCATTAATCTTCTAGCATTCATAACACCTATTGCAAAACCAGCCTCGAGTACCATCCTTCTTGCCATTCTTTGTGCCTTTTTCCAGAGCTAGCCTTACTGTTTGGATTTCAGTTCTAATTAGTTTGCCCATCACATCAACCAGAGGACAGATGAGATGATGGATGATATGAAGAACAAAGTATTTTTCATATCACTTAATTCTGTTTCACCGTAACAATAGATGTGTACTACTCAGTTAAGTGTTTAAAAAGGCTTATTCTCCAGAGATGCCACTTTTGGCTATGCTCTGGCATTTTCACTCCTTTCATACAGATGATAAATTAGATTAGTATGTTTAAACATCTTTGAAAAGAATTTTGAACTGAACTCTGAAGCTCTTCTTATCCCTTTCATGAGTGACACAGTAACAGTTCAGAAGTCCTTTTAAAAGGGCCCATTTGTTGATGCTACCAGATCTGGAGACAAGTTACTCTATGCAAGTTAAATTGGTGAAGATTAATTAATTTTCATTGAATATTTGGCTCTTTATATTTACACATATATGTGTGTGAGTATGTGTCTTCAACGTCTTGAAGAATTATCCTGAGCTCATAGAACAAACTTGCTACAGTCTGAAACTGCCTCATCTGGTGTTTGGAGGGAATTATCTTGTTAGCTATGACGTAGCTGGAGTCAACTATCATTACAATGCAGTAGATTATCAGAGTAATGTAGATTATCAGAGACCAAGACTCTGAAATGAAAGAGGGAGAAAGCCAAATTTACAGCAGACATAACCTTGGACATGGCACACTCCAATCTAAAAATATCAATTAGAAATCATTAAAACCTCTCATTTATCCCTATCTGTGGTAACTGTGAGTAAAATCCCTACATGAAGTTGCATACAGATCAAGGTCTTACTTATCTGTGTACCTGGTACTGTTTTACTGAAAATTGTTGCAAGCTTTTTGTATGTAGGGCTTAGATTAACTAAAATCCCTAACTGGGGATAATGATAAAGCAATGCAGTAACACCTCTAATTCTGCATTTGTACTATTGCAGATATAATGTGCTGATGCACAAACCTATTTTGAATTATTTTCCACAATGTTTCAAACTCGCTTAATTTCTTAAGTTTCTTAGTTTCCTTAGGTTTCAGTTTTACCTTCCTCTTTTTATAACATTCCAATAGACACATAACAGGTAGGTTTATTTATTGTTACATATAATCTACCAAATCATGTTAAAAATTATTAAGACTGACAAACTCAGTCTCTTGACAGATGTAAAAATCCTTCTAAAATCAGTATTTTGTGAAATCAGACTAATCCTGCATACTTCAAAGCATACAATGTAGGTTCACAAACCCTCAGATCACAGGCTATTTATTCTACTCATTTTAGAGCATACCAGACAGCTTGTCAAAGCCTTGTAGCTTCAAAGGTTGTGTCCTGGGATATTCTTGGCTGAAGTGGAGTTAACTTAAAGCTGACTTAAAACAGGCTGTGCTTGAAGCATAGCAGCCTCCAGGTTGGTTTGTAAAAGCATGTAATTTTATATTCAAACTTATCTGGGTTCTGGAGTTAAAGCAAAGATTTCCCTGACATTGTCCTGGTTGGCGAGACTCAACTTTGTTGTACTGCTGACACAGAAATGAGCAGAGATACACTGGTGGGATGTGAACTCAGAGACCACTGCTTTGCTAAGCATTTCAGCTCAGCAGCAACTGGAAAATCAGAATTCCACAGGTTGGGCATTAAGGTAGGCCTAAAGAGAAACATATCCCTTGGAGAAGTGAAAAACTGTTACAGTACCTAGACAGCCTCATAATTAATCACCTCTAAATTTGGCCTCCATCTTCTCTATGTAAACCGTGATATAAAGTTGCATATAGGACACATGTAAGTGATTCTCTCAACTTAAACCTCAACTTGTGAGACACTGCTTCAGTTTTACTAATTTGCTTTTTTCATCTATGTGAACAGACCTCAATTTCTACCTTCTCTATACATTGTTAGTTAATGAAGTATATAATTTAGATACTCACATAAAGCATTTACTCTTCAAAAGCTGATTCCTTTTTTTTTTTTCCCTAATATTGATTAGCAATAAGTTTAGATGCAGGTCTTTTTTTTTTTCCTTCATTCAGATACTTTATTTTGCATTTAATTCTATTTTAGCTAATTACCGTTGGTGGCATTACATTAATCAGCTTACTATCTTTAACTGGGGGGCGGGGGATCAAATAATTGTTCCAAGGAAAGCCTAGATGTCAAATGTAACTGTTAAGAAATTACTTTCTTTTTCAGGTAGCTATCCCATGTTGAATCTCCAGAGCAAGTGGACACTAACATAACAAAATGTAGAGTACTGCCTCTACAAAATAGTAACCCAGAGAAAGTTTTCTGTTGGATTGTGGGAGGACTCTACCAGGCTTAACAGAACCTATACTCCAGGTATAACAAAATGGAAGTGTTTGATTCCTTCATTGACTGCAGCATGTTAATTTAGGATTAACAATTTGTTAGTGCTTCTATGTATTTATCTATATTGCCCAAAGTTATTTCACATAAGAAATTTGTAAAACCTATGTACTATTTCAGTTTGTTAAATCTAAGGGCTCAAAAAGCTATTGAAATGAATTAACTAATGTGATGAACAGTGTTTATTTTAAAATATTTAGCTACAATGTATTAAAATTAACACAGTAATATGTACTAAATACCTTTTTTTCTTTTCATATATGCTATGCCACCTATACACGTACCATACAACATTATATAATAATTGGTTGTATTTAATATTTCCCATATGCTGGGTACAAAAAAAATGCAAGCATAATAGCATGTACTATTCAGATTGATGATATAAAATTGTCACCTTAGTTTATGTAGAAACAATGAACAAAAGCTCAATACTAAACTGTTACCCTGGGACCATCTGGGAACTACAATGGTTTTTAAGGGATTGTTTGCTACTTGTGGCAAAGTTTTTGGAAGAAACTCTAGTTATTAAGATAGTAGAGTTCTTAGCACTACCTCAAGTCTAGCCTGCTTCTAATCCAATTTCTATCCATTTTATTTAAACTTTCTGGGGAGAAATAGTATGTTCTCTTGAGTATTTGCAATGAACTATGACAAGAAATTAGTTCCATGCTTTGGCTGCAGTTCAGGTCAGCAGTCAGCTGTGACTGAAATACTAGATATCTTGTCAAAGTAAATCAAGTTCACTTCATGGGAAAGATATTTCCCTGTGAGATAGTTTAAAATCCTCCTCAGGTGGGGTCTTCATGTTAAGATGCTCATTTGAGAAAAATTATATGATCATCCCTTTCGATGCTAATTCAAACTTTTAATATGTATATTCCTTGGCTTGGTAGCTCTGTTTCTATGTCCGAATTTGATCATTCCCTTTTCTCTCTTTCTGAGGTTTCTCATTTATTGGCAATATAAGTCTTGTCTCTTTGCAATCTAAAATTGGTTGATTCAGAGCTTTTTTATATCTAGAGAATGTAAAAAGTAATTAGTCCAAATCATTACCTAAAAGGGGGGGCATTAAGCTAGATTTTAACATTAAATTGGATTCAAGTAATTAACATGCAAATTTAAAAAATCCTGCCTGCAATCCCTGGTTCCTAAGTGTGTTTTAAGGAGTATATTAATACTGTCATCCAAAATTTCCATCACTCTTTCTCCAGCTGGATATCATGTGTAAAATTTCGGGCTATGTAGTCATCAAAGGCTGGGAGCACTGTGCATCCAGCACATCAATGCCTTTGGGGATGAGCTGACTTGCTCCACTGAAGAGTCTCCCTTATGTGACCTGTGAGTGCTGTTGAGTGATGCTAGGAGAATAGCATTAAGCTATCCTTAGTACAGTACGGATGAAGGCAGAAATAAACATTTTCTAAGACTTTTTGAGCTTATTTCCTGACAATTTTTAACACTGCTGAATATTTGCAACTAATTTACAAAGGGAAAAAAAGCCGTCAAGCGTTCTTTGACTTCTCTCAGACTGTAAGCCAAAATTCATTGCTGACAAGTTATTCTATTTGGATGCAATAATATGCCTTCCATTTCTGCAGCTGTAATGGGACAAATATGACTTAAATCACCCAAAGTAGTAGTTTCCTACTGGTTTATTAAATCATTCAATTCAAAGTTCTAGAGTATTATTGCTTATTTGACTGCTGGTCACATTTTTTGAAAGATAATTTTTAGAGATTCCTGCTCAGCACTCTGATGACAGTTTTGATAATACTTCAAACAGATTTGCAACTTTTTGTTTATGGACTAATAATATATTTTGTGCCTGAGCCAAGGGGTTTTCTTCAGAGATATATTTGCTTGTGTTGCAGAAAAATCTTTGGCTGCACATCAGCTGGTTTCAAGTACATTACATCCCCCTATAATACTTCTGAGTAGGCTGTCCTTTAAGATTCTTGAACTAGGAGCATTCTAAAAAGTGACATGATTAGAAGATTGTCCAAGTTCCTGATCATCTGATTGACATTCTAAAAAATCAAGAGACTGCTTTGTTTTATTATTGTAATTATTTCCTTTTCTACACATAGGTTTATGTGGGAGTTATAATCATTTTTTCAAATTCTCATCCAGTCAGAAAACAGACATATAGTGATTTTCTACCTTTTAGTTTACACACAAAGAAAGTCATCTTGTACTATTGGAAAGCTAGTAAGGAAACCATAGCTCTTGTACTTGGTTATGGAAATACATTTCAAGAAATATTGATACAGTCTTTTCTATCTTGATATGTTACTTCCAGTAAATTAATGCAATGGCTGAGTAGACACTTGCATACTAGACATACACAAAAGTGCAGTGCAGCCTAAACAGACAGTGTTAGAGAGATGATTGATTTTCTTCAAATGTTCTAAGATGCTTCAAGGAGTATAGTGAAGCATATAAAGCTTAGTTCCTAAAGCAAGAAACAGATTTCTAAGTCCATACATCTTTTTGTTACAAAAGCAGCAGAATTATGAATGAAGTATTTCTTTGATTATAACCTTACTATCAAACAGTAGTTTGATAGTTTCAAGGACACAGTTTCAAGAAGCGGACATATTAATACAGGGTATATTAAAAAAACCCAACGCCTCTTTCCTTAAACCTTATGCAAGTCTTAGATATATTTGAGATTGCTTAGACATTTCAAGTAATGAATTGTGTATTTTAAACATTAATCCTTGAGAGAATATCTTGTTAACATACCAGTAGGTGTATTAATAGGCAAAAACATATAAGACATCACTATACCATCATTCAGCAATTTCAGTTTGAATGCTTCAATCTCAAAAATCTCCAGATCAATCTGAATAGTGCTAGCTAGGTGTCACAGAACTGAGGAGGTGCTAATATTTGAACTAGTAATGCAACGTATGTCCGTAAAATTGACTTAGTAAAATTCAGTAGCCACTAATACAGTTGCTCCATCATTGAATCAACTGTGCTGGCAACCCCTTACATAAAGTAGTTTGTTTCACAGACGCCCTGCCCATCTCTCATTCAAGTTACAGTAGTGTCAGTGTAGATTATTCAAGTGAAGTTATCTTGAGTTACTACACTATGGTGAAAACAAGAGAATTAAATGTGATAGTTTTGGTACTCATGGGAAAATTGGGGGGTTTACTGGGAAGTGCTGCTCCTCATTATGTGTATTTCTACGTATCAAGTGAAATAGCTAAAAATAAAAAACAATTTACAAAATATGTGTTTGCCATTAATAGACTATAAATCTTGATGTTTGAAAGACATGGAAAAAAATCTAGAGCCAGATATGCAAATACAGACCCAGATTTTGTAATTCTTGAGTGCTTGCTAGCATAAATTGAAAATGAGGCAAAGAATACAATGCTCTCAGCTTTAGAATGTGAGCCAGAGCGTTAAAAACATGGGCACACAGAAGCTACCACTTTGCCAATAACAAGGACTGGACTGGGATCCAAAACTAATAGCGTAAGCCTTCAGTTATGGCTGGAGAACAAACAGAAAGGACTGTGACTGGGAATAAACACAGTCCTGGTATAGATGGAGATGATGTACAGATGTGCAGCCACAAACATATTATACAATTTGGGAACACATGCGCTGCACTGGCTGGTGAAAACAAGGACACAACCCCTTAACCTTTATAAAGTCTAGCATTTGGCACTAAGGAGTCATATTTTTTGTGGATGAAACATGTAATACATGCTATCCCATTACATACAAGTTAGATAGAGAAAAGTAGGCAAATGAAGACACTCTAAAAAGTAATAGGACGTATGGGATTCAGATGCAAACTGGTGCGCAGCAGGATGTCCATGTGAGTCACCAGGACCTGAAGGGTCCCTAGCAGTAGCAGGATCAAGCCCTCAATCTCTAATAGAGATGCGTAAGAAAAACCATTATTGATGCTTGGAGAATTTTTAAGCCAAGCTTACTGCTGTTAACCAGGTGATAAGGAGCTGTGCTAGTGAGTGTTATCGGAAGCTGTCATTTTCAGCTGTCATTCTTGCTAACAGAATGCCACATAACATGATGCAAAATATTGCACATATTTCACCCACTCAGATTACACCTGCTAGCAAGATAAGCCTACACAGTTAATTTTACTGTTCACACAATGACCAAATGGAAATCAGAATTTTTTGCAGTTTCTAGTATTTGTAGGTTTGGTTTTATTTGTTTATGCTTTGTATAAAACTCATTCAGTCTGTGTATCATCAACAGATTTCTAAGTAAAAAGCAACCCACAAAACCCATGTACCTCTAGCTAAAACTGTTTCCTTAGATTCTTTGGAAATTTTTATTACAATCTGGTATACCTCTAATGTTTTCACAATTTGCAATTAGAACAAAATCTCTTCCAATCTTTAGCTATCAATAGCTAAATCTACCTCAGCTTAATCCAGGGGTGAAATTAAAACATATAAATTGTCATTCCTCTTCTTGGCAAGTAATTTCAACTTGACAATGGGAAATTTATTGGTCTACAGATAGAAAGGATCCAGCTCTTTAATTTAATTATATAAACAGTTAAAACAGATTCCAAAGACACTTGAATATCTGACTTTGATTATATTTCACTGGGTCAATAAATACTTGCTTCTCTGTCTAATAATCCCAGTATCATTTATAGTAAAATGAAAATTGACATCTTTGTACCTGTAAACGTCTTCTACACCAGGAACTTATTATAAAGAAATAAATAAAATAACTCATGTGTGCAGTTTTGAATTCTTTGAATTTTTAATTGTCTTATGCCTTGCATTTTGTCTGATCATGACAATATTCAGCATCCTATTTTAATGGTTTTATTTTTTGTGCTGTCAACAGAGCCTCTACAAAGACTTCTTAAGATGCATCAGATCAATTAGCTCATTAATTCTTAGGGTAAGAAATGTTTAATACTGAGCCACTCAGGTTAAATTGTTTCTCCATCTTTTGTAACAATTATATTCTAAATACAGTAACTCCCTGAAGTTCTTACATTCATTTTTTTTGAAAAAATTGGTGACAGTTAGAGGAATGATCAGGTACTGAAATATGGGCATACTTTTGCATTGAAAGATGTTAAATGTGTATTTTTTCCTAGAGAATCATGGCAAACCTTCCCTTTTCTTTCAGAAGGGGAAAAAAATAACTGTCATCATCACAAACACTAATCATATAAAGCACATAATTCTACATTCACACAGTCTGAGAAAATTAGGAAGAGTTGAAGAGCAAAACCCAAAGAGTTGATAAACCTACGCAATGAGAAACAATACATTAGCCTATATGTAGCTATGCATTATTGTTAGACTCTTTAGTATTGAAGGTCTGCATGTTTATAGCCGATTTTGTATCTCTGGTAACAGACAGTGGAAATAGAGATTCATATTTTGTCAATTTTTTGTGTGTCTTTCAATTCTAAAAGAATGCCAGTTTACCATCTTAATTATCTTTAATAGTGACATGATCTTAAAAACATGTCCATATTCTATATTCTAGTATCACAGATTTTACCCAAGACTACACTCTGGCATTGTATTTTTTAGCAACATATTTCCCCTTGATTTGCAACAAATGACCACATAAAATTACGTGTTCATTCACTGGGTAATATTACATCCTTAACTGCATCCAATACTCCACAACAGATGTGCTATCAGCAAATAGCCCCACTTGGCCAGACAAACTTAAAGAAAATAAAAGCGTGAGCTACTGTGAACAACATAACCTAGAATATAGTTCCATTAAGATACATCTGGAGATAGCTCATCTGTTTTTAACAGCTTGCTAATAGTGATCCTTACTAGTAATCAGTTTTCCTCTTTCATGAATATTTCGCAACATTTGAACTGTCAGAATTATATTTGTTATAAGGCCCTAATTGCTGCAAAGACTTACTGCTGAGTACCAAGTAGTACAGAATATTCTCATTGATTTCCAGCACCTATGGTAGGTAGGTTGTCCCAGACTTCTTGAATGACCTTGGACAACTCACTCACATGAGATATTTAGGTACTTGAAGTCTTTACTACACAAAAGACCATGATGTCCTTAGATTGGAATGGGGTTAGGCAGAGAAACGTCTACTTGTATATTTAGGTGACCCTATTCTTTTAAAAATGTGTGTTTTCTTTTTCCTCCATTCTCATTTGTAAAATCAGGACTAAATATATCTTCGGTTTCCCAGTCTGGTCCAACTGTCTATGGTGTAAGATTGTGGAGGTTCCATTCCTGATGCTAGAGCAGTATTTAAAGGTGGGGACTTACACAGTTATGTTTTTGAATATGTTTTGCTGCTTCTGTGGAGACAATGTCGGGCTTACAGCTCTTGTGATTTGTTGTTTCTGAATGGCTAACAAATGCTTTGCAGTCCCCATGGCAAGCAATGACAGCTGAGAGCTTGCTTTGTTCTAATTTATGTTAATGCTGTGAAATATTTTGCAGAAATACTGAAAAGAGAGCTCTTAAGCTTAATCAGAAGACATACTTAAAAACTGTCGGCTTGCATGAAAAATAGCTAGTCCAAAGGACATAAATGTAGTATTATATTTATCCAAATGGAATAGGCAAAAAAAACCCTCAAATAAGCAATGAATACATTTGTTTCTAAAATGTCTTTTTTAGCCTGAGGAGTCCAGTAAGATGCTGTGACTGGAAAAAGTATGCAGTTGAGCTCATCTCCTGCAAAACTCACCAAGATTTCCTGGTAGCGGTATTGTATTTTATTTCTCACTTGAACATTGAAGCTTGTTTAGAAGTAAACACAGCTCAGTGATTTATGAACTTACCCAGTATAACACGTCAGTCCATCCTTCCATGGTTATGCACTGGAACACGGTCAACATTGCAAATGCAAAATTATCGAAGTTGGTTATGCCTCCATTTGGTCCAACCCATCCACCCTTACATTCAGTGCCATTCATGACACACTGACGTCCATTCCCTGAGAATGCACAAGGTGCTGGATCTTCTTCAACTAGTATATCTGAAAAGTGACCAAAAAAATCAGAAATTTCAAATTCTCAAATTTTTGTGAGTTAACTTTTCACATGAAGAAATATCAACCTTGCTGGAAGGAAATCCAGGTATCAACCTGAGAAGTGCAGAGAAATGCAACCCATGGGAGCTTCAGAGCTTTTAGTCTCTCTCACACCTGGGCCTTACAACTTTAAAATAGTTTAATCAAAACTGAGTGTATAAAAGACCTTGAGTAATTAAGCAGTGGAAAGAAGCATGTAATAATACAACACAACTTTTGACAACCTCCTCGTGCTAATTTTTTTTTCCTTCATTGCCATTTCTTCACTTCATGCCACTTCATACTAACATGTGGACCACCAAGGAAAACAGGTCTGGACTAATTCCTACATATAGTCTATTTCATTACTTAGCTGATAGACATTTAATCTTCACCATCAGATAAGGTCTCTCCCTCATGATGTTTCACTTCTTCAAAATTCTCCCATAACAAACATTTTCATTTCATCACTTCACCTGGTTGAACATCGTTTTCTTTCTTTACTCATTTCAGAACTGCACTTCTTACTACACTCCCACAATCTTGAAGGAGAGACACTGCCAGATTATGAACACAGGAAAGTATATCTTCCCTGGAACAGGACTAGCTAGATTTTCAGTAATCAGAGATTAGAAAAAACTACTGAGTCCTCCCTTGTAGATAGCCACCCTTACTGTTTTCACTACTGACATTTCAGTTACACATTTCAGAAATGAAAATTTATTCAGAGCATGTTCTAGTCTCTAACAGGTTTGAAATTTTTGTTGTTTTTTAAATTTAATGCACTATTCCTAAAAGTATGCACCACAGTGAAAACAGTTACAACAGTTTTAGTGCTTTGGCCCCTGTTCTATTTTAAACTGAAATCCCACAGACTTGAAAGAAAACAGAACTAATCCCTTATTTTAGTCAACAGTTTCATGACTTACCTGAATCAATAAGAAAACAAGATTTGTGCATTTTTCCAATAAAAAGTTCCAATCCTATAATAGCATAGATTATGATTACAAACAATACCAAAAGGGCAATATGGAGGAGGGGGACCATGGCTTTTATAATGGAGTTCAGGACAACTTGTAAACCTAAAAGAAAAAAGGAGGATACAAGATATGAACCAGACTTCTATGTCTTGCCTTACCAAATTTTCTATAATTATACATTATTAGAAATTAATGATACATGCATGCAGAGTGAATCAGTTTTTAAAAAATTTCTACTGCCCAGAATCACAAAACGTTCCTGTAACATAAAATACTTCATAAGTATCTAAAACCTTCTGTCAAAGTCTAATTACTTCCTCTGTTAATAAAGGTTATGTCATAGAAGACAATGCTTGAAATGTGTCACAAGAATTTATGTTTTTTTAGAAAGAAAGGGCATGTAGTCAGTGTGTGGCTATACATCATTTTATATGACCTTTAAAAAGTTCTGTGCTAGAACCACAACTTTGTGGCTAGTCCTGAGAAAATGTACACTCAGCCAATTCCAGAACTCTATTTTTGGTCTGGAGAGATAAATAAAGTATAGTTACCTGAGAAAACACATTTTTACTCTGAACAAACTTACTTTTTCATCATTTATCCCTCACATCACTTTTTGAACTACTCCATTTTTCTTTTCTCCTTAATTAAATATTTAGCCAAATTTTTGTTTTACCAAAAGAAGTAAATCCCAGACTAATGAAGCTGCCACAGTACCAACGAGAACAAAATACACCTAATTTTTGTTTTAATAGACTTCCTTCCTGACATCTCATAAGACTGCTTCTTTCTTCACTGAAGTTCTTTTGCTAAATATATACCATCACGATCATTTCCATGTAACAGGCTATGATATAATAAACACAGCAGTAGGATTCTTCTTTTGAATGTCTTGGAAAGAGCTGAATTGTCAGCCATGAACCTCTCATTCAGCCCAAATACCTTCAGTAATTAATAACATATTAAAAGAAAACAGGAAATATTATCAGAAAATTCAATTGCTCTCTTTAAATAATATTGTTCTTCTTTTTAAGTTTCCTAATTTATCTGTTAGCTCTGCTGAGATAAACAGAAGGCATTCATGTGCATTGGAGGGGGCAGGAAATATGAAATGTGTAATGTACTTTGGCATACACTTACCAACATACAAACTATTTCAGGACCACCTACACTTTCAGATCTGCAGGGTTTTGGAATAAAAAGATCTGAATTTTATTTTCTGGTGCATTTGCATTTTAACATGTAATATACTTTTTATATAAAGCTTCTAAAAAGGAAGTGTATTCCCCTGTCTGCTTATTGAACTGTGTAAGAAGATCACACACTGAATGAATTCACAATCCTTTGTTCAACTTGAAATAGGGTATCATTCATCTTGAAACTCACTTTACATACATAACCAGATAACAAAAAAAAACAACTTTATATTATCTCATTTCTGTTAGCGTCTGGAACAAGAAAGTTAAATAATCAGACCAGTTACAGTATTCATTCCAATGGAATTAAATAGAAATGAGCTTACTGGGCACTCCTGATACAAGCCGGAGAGGTCGCAATACACGAAAGGCTCTTAGGGCTTTGACATCAAAGCCACCAGGTTTGCCACCTGAGTGGCTGCCACCTTCTGTTTCTTTGGTTAATTGTTCCAATATTACACTAAACAATCTAGAAAATGAGATGAAGGGTAAGGTCATCACCATCCATTTACCATGCAGTCAAAGGTATTAGGAAATTACTTGAACTGTGGATAATTCCGAAAAGCTGTTCAGCTGTCAAAATGAGAGGTATATTTACACATCAAATCATGACAGGAGGAGTTAAGAAGTGCAAGAGTTTCTAATCTCCCCAGAGAGCTATGATCACACAGTGTCCAATAAATCAGCATTCTGCTTGTATACACAATCTGCTATTTTTAAACAAATTAAGCTACTTTGCCACTTCTTTGTTCAAACATTTTAGCTGTAAGGTCTGGAGAATTAGTCTTCTCTTTAGAACATAGAATAGAAAATCACTAGAAACCATCTGTTTTAATTTTGGTGGAATATATGAACTCCAAGCAACACTGCAGTTCAATATTCTAAATATAATCAGCAAAACCTGAATATATTAAAAAATAATTAGAGTACAACATTTAATAACACCAAAAAGATTTGTTTCTTACATATAATATCTTTGAGGATAAAAATATTTCCAGATTACTTATTTATTATACTGTATTTCTTCACTGCAGAAATGAGCTAGTCATTCATTAGAACAATTTGGAACAAAAGAGTTTTATTTTTTCTTTCCTACTTCTAGCAGCAATTCCAAGTGATACAAGTGGTTGAAGTGCAAAGTAATCTTCTGTTTATTTTAGTTTGGACCTGCATTTCAGATGCATGGTTTTCTCGACTGTTGCTAGGCCACACAAACCATATTATCCTTTGCACAGTCTGTAGTTCAGTAGTTGCAAAACTGAACTTCTCTTGAAAGGATTATCAAGTCAACAGAGTTTTGTAATCCTGAAAAATGTTTTACACTTGTAAAGGACTCCTGAAATGTGGAGGGTTTGGGTTTTGTCAAGAAAAGTTTTCACAACTCTGGTTCACAATTCTGTCATGCTGGATAGTTGCTAGAAATCATGTAACATTTGGGCAACCTATTAAACTACAATATTGAAGACTTTCTCTTCCCCAATAAACAATTGACCTGTATCAGTCAATATCCATCCCTATTCTGCTTCATTCTTCTCCAGAGTGAAACCCAGCCATGAAGACTACAGATCTTAGAATGAACACCAGCAACCTACATACTGCTAGGTATTTCTGTACCACAGAAATCCAGACATTTAATATTTCAGGTCCTGATTCAGCCCCGTAATTTAGTGGAAGCATAATTCTATGAAAATGAGCCACCTGAATGATTTTAGAGTGACTACTCATGCTCTAAAGGCAGGCATGATTAAACAGACTTCTGAATCAAGTCCCAAATTAAGAGAAGCTGCTTTCAGCCTGTCAGTTCATACATCATTCAGAAAATTAAAAAGCTACAGGCATAGGAAGGTGCCATGAAAGCTTTCTCTACCGGGACCTTATTCTTTCACAGAAATCAATGGAAATTATGTGGCATAGCATGCAGGCAAGTAGTAGACCGCTCTGAAAGTAATTCATACTCTAACTGGTTTCAGAGAGAAGTGACAAACACAGGAGAAAACATCACATTCACAGCTATGTCTACAGCTCTGTCATTTTACATCTATCCTATAAAGCCATTAAGGTATAAAACCATTGATCTCCTTTATTAAAATTGACATTTATTTTCCTGTATATTTTACCAAAGTTTAAATGACAAATTTGATGTTGTGGAAAAAAGTCTCTATACATGCTTCCCTTTTGGTAGTAGAGATTTCTTTTGTTATAATTAAGATTTGTGCATTTGGACTGCTACAGTTTCTGCTGAGAAATCACATGAAGCAAATTTCATCTAATACATTCAATATAGGACATCATGGCAGTTCTTTCAAAGATATTAAAATACCTAATGAAATTTCACAATGAAACTAGTCAAATAGAATCAGATCCAGAAGTGATTCCATATCCACTTTGAGTTATATATGAAAATCAATTTTTCACTGGGCTTTTAAGCATTTATTAAATAAATGGACTCATGCTTGCTTACTTGCTTATGTGGGTTGTGTTCTTAAAAAAAGAAACAAAAATATTGCTGACAGAGTACAAGAGCAAAAATACTGCTCACAGTTTTGTCAGTGCCTGACACGTTACAAAAGGTCCACCTTGTCATCCACGTGGACTGATGACAACCTACGCAATAGTTTATATTCCACAATTTTGGGGTTTGAGCTAAGATTTAAATCTTAGTGTGATATTTTAGGTATTTGATAAGATGTAGCCCTTTTTTCTCTGGCTTTTTCATGGATTCAGTGTGAGCATTTGACCTAACTAGATTCAGCCTCCAATAATGAGTGTTTTATGAGTTAATGGAAAATTTTTTAGTTATGTATTTAGGACACAGCCAAAGATAGAGGTCATGTTAATTAGACTGCTCCAGGGTTCCAGTAACTCCATGGTCACTTGACAAAAGGGAAGAGGTCTATTCAAGTGACTGCCTGGCAAGAGAACAGAGCTCTTATGTGTGATAGTCTCCACACCTGCCCACCAAGCTTCCCCTTCAGGCACAGAGGCCAATCTGTTGAGAATGACCTGACCTGCTGAAGGATCTATTTATATACAAACTTTAGTCCTGGACCAAAACTGCTTGAATGCCAAGCAACTGGCCCAAATACAAACTTCTCAGTAACATTTACTATCTCAGAATCAAATAGTTATAAATCAGGCGTTCATACATTCATAATACTTGCCCAAATTTTATAACGCTTTACCACAAATTCCTTTATTTTGCATCTTTTTCTTTTCCCTTAATGTAATTACATGAGTTAAGAGCTGCACACACTCTAATTTCTGGGCCTTTTCAATTACAGGCAATCCTTTATATAGTTTGAACTTAAAAATGAAATTAGAATTGCACACTGCGTGCCAAGGCCTTCTTTGCAAGCCAGCCACAACATACAAATTATATAGTTATATGTGGATGAGGGTCTCCATGTTCTATATAATAAATATTTTCCGTAAACAAAATTTACAGTACTGGAAATTCCTTTTTTTTTTTTTCAATATAATCTCCACAGTATTTAGGGAATCAGGGAATATATGCCTCAGGAATCATTCCCTAGATAGCTGAAGGTAGGATCTTCTAATGAACTAGCACAACCATTGAGATGAAGTTGCTGACACAACTTATTTATCATAAGCAGGTGTGCAATGTAAATGTGGAATGTTCCACTCTTCGCTCTTCTGTAACATGCATAAGGCTGAAGCAGTCCCTCCTCTGAAGAGCAGAACAAACTCTCCAGGGTTTCCTGGTACAGCAGCAAGGCTCACCGGGTAAAAAAAAAAAAAAAAAAAAAAAATTATTTTT